>WTSP01014724.1:0-27425 GCA_025331215.1 Actenoides lindsayi | reverse complement strand
CTGAAAAGAGACTGGCCCCTTCTACTTGACACCCACTCTTCAGATATCTGTAAACATTGATAAGATCCCCTCTCAGTCTTCTCTTCTCTAGACTGAACAGCCCCAGGACCCTCAGCCTTTCCTCATAAGAGAGATGTTCCAGTCCCTTAATCATCCTCATAGCCTCCACTGGACTCGTTTCCAGTTCTTCCCTGTTTCTCTTGAACTATGGAGCCCAGAACTGAACACACTACTACAGAAGTGGTCTCACTATGACAGAGTAGAGGGGGAGAAGAAATCCCCTTGACTTGCTGTATATACTTTTCTTTATGCACCCCAGGAGACCACAGCAATGTGTCTTCTTGGCCACGAGACACATTGCTGTCCCATGGATAACTTACTGTCCACCAGGACTCCATGGTCCTTCTCCATGCAGCTGCTTTCTAGCAGGTCAGCCCCTAACCTGTACTGGTGCATGGTGTTACTCCTCCCCATGTGCAGGACTCTATGCTTATTATTGTTGAAATTCATTAGGTTTACCTTTGCCCAGCTCTTCAGTCTTCCCAGATCAAGACTGTTGTTAATATTTAAAGAAAGCCTAGAGTGACAGTTCCAAGATGTAGAAATGCAGACAGTTACTCCACAGTCTTCAGAATATGAACAGACTGCAGAGAGACCAACCCCACTGTTTAACACATCATTGTTATCCTTCCAGATTAAGGCAGTGAGTTTTTCCAGCTTGCAGCTGCATATAAACCTTCCAAAGTCCTCTAGGATGGGAGATTCTGGGGAGGGCTGTTTAGGGAAAGACCTGAATACCTCTGAGGTAAACAGAGAGACATGAATGCTGGAGCACAAAGAAGCAGCAGATTTGTGCAAGGGCATGTTGCAGCCAGAATGCTTTACTATCCTTTTCTTTATATCCCCAGTGAAATTTCGAATTGTGAACCTTGATGAGGACCTTAAGGTCATTAAAAATGAAGTGAGTATCACCTTGTGCTTTTCTAGAAGCAGGAACCTTAGCATGAGACACACTGAGAGAGTCATGAAAGAGATATCTCCCTTTAAGCCTGTTAAAACATAAGAACAAATGATCTTCAAAGGGAAACCACTCTTGGAGAAAGACTGCAGTGTAATCTAGCACAGAGGGAGGAGGAGACCTAGTGTGGGGTCTGGACGGGGCAGAACTTTCTGGTGAGGGGTGCACATCAGGCAGTGTTATTAATACCGTTTCATCTAGATGCTGTTCTGCTCTGTACAAAACTAAGTTTGTGTTTTTTCTTGTTCTTACAGTATTCCCAGATATGGTTGCAGGTAAGCGACAAAGAACTGACCAGAGAGTGATATTGGTCTCTTCTACTGTGCCCTTTCCCTCCAGGACAGAGTTGTGCCACAAATGCAGCTTCGTAAGGTTATGGTTACGGTTCACAGAACCACAGAGTCACAGGATGGTAGGGGTTGGAAGGGCTGCCTGGAGATCATCTAGTCCAATCCCTCTGCTAAAGCAGGCTTACCTAGAACAGGTTGCACAGGAATGCTTCCAGGTGGGTTTTGAAAGTCTCCAGAGGAGACTCCACAACTTCCCTTGTCAACCTGTTCCAGTACTCTGTCACTCTCAAAGTTAAAGGAGTTTTTCCTCACGTTCAGATGAAACCTCCCGTGTTTGTGCTCATTGCCCCTTGTCCTATCACTAGGCTCCACTGAAAAGAGTCTGGCCCTGTCCTCTAGACACCAAGCCTGTAGATAATTACAATCATTGGTAAAATCCCCTCTCATTTTTCTCTTCTCCAGGCTAAACAGACCCAGGTCTCTCAGCCTTTCCCTGTAAGAGAGGTGCTCCAGTCCCATCAGCAGCTTCATAGCTTTCTTCAGCTGAAGTCTTTTCTACCTGGTCAGCCTGGGTTCTTCATTCAAACCAGCACCTCTGTGATGCACACAGCTGAGCTAGAGGCAGGGCAGTAATGAACCTTTGCCTAATACCTTGTCTGCACAGAGCATAAAGCACAAAGCTAAATGCTCAGTAGATGCAACACAACTGCTTCTCCTTCCCACAGTTTTAAAGTGTTACCACTACCCAGTAGCTTTACTGTTCTTGGCAGTCTTTGAAAAAAAACAAGTTCAGTAAAAGGATACTGAAGGGAGGAGAAGGAGTCTTACCTGGTGATCTGACATGCTCTTTACTGGGGCAAGGATATGCCCTTGTAGTTCCTTCTTGTGCCTGAGTATGGTTGGACCTGCCATGCTCCCAGTGTGACTTGGTGGCTCTGCATGTCCTTTCCCAAATAGGATCCGGAATATAACCGTATTGCTGAGTGGCTGAATGTAAAGTCAAGACATGGCATCGTGGATCTGTCCTTCCCCCTAGCCTCTGAAGCACCCCTTGGGAAGTATACCATCTCAGTGCAACCACACATGGCTCAAAAACACTTCGCTGTTGATGAATATGGTAAGCCTTGGACAACAGAGGTGAGGGGAAAGCAATGTGGGTAGCTGGAAAAGAGAGTAGAGTCATCTGGCCATGTTCGTCAGTCCTCTTGCCCAGGGAGAACAGCAAACTGGGGACTGGGACAGATGGATCTGTGCACACATCTCATGCTGGGCTGGAGGCTCTGCAGCTCCATAGGCTAAGCTGTGGCCTGACATCTCATTCTAGCTGTGCCTGCACCCTGTGATGAGCACTTTCTTCTGCCCATTGTCACCCTCTTCTAAGCTAGGTTTACTATCCACTCCAGTCAGCTGCTATAGTAGAAGTGGCATTATTGTCTTAATCCCACTCAGTTGCAGTGATGTAGGACATCAAACCCTATACCACTGCAATTGTAGCAGCAAATAGAGGGTGGAGTGGCTGAAGGGAGTAACCCCTATTGATGCATGGTGTTGAATAACTGGGAACATTACTGTCTTTCCCCCTCTCTGGACTGCAGCTAAACAGACCCAGGTTTCTCAGCCTTTCCCTGTAAGAGAGATGCTCCAGTCCCCTCAGCACTAGCTGTAACAGCACTTGCAGTCAGTGTCTATACGTAGTATTGCTTTTTCCCCTCTCCATCCTTATCTTCCTCTCTTCTATGCAGTGCTGAAAAAATTTGAAATAAATATTGAGACCCCTCCGTTTATCACTACACAGGATGAGGAATTTCAGCTGAAAGTCTGTAGCAAGTGAGTACATGATACTGTTGTGATCTCTGACCTTTGACTCAAGAATCACCTCCAGATCACCCACAGCCACAAGGTAGCCTTCCAGTATGATGCTCTTGGTTGGGGGGGAGACAGATTACTCTCTGGAACAGACTCCTTCTCACACCTGGTCATTTACCATGACACTGAAGGACACTAAGGATGCTAGGTATAGTGGGTGGAGAGGGATGCAAACTGATCTTAAGGGACAAGCTGAAGTTCCTGTGCAAACAAAGTACAAAGCTCTCCCAGGCTTCACTTCCCGATGATAAGGGGAGGGTGTGTCCTGGATCACTATTTCAACTGAAGCATCCAGTTTTCACATGAGCATTTCTCCCCTTTCACACAGGTACACCTATGGGAAGCCTGTTCAAGGGCAAATAAACATTACTTTTACCACATTATCCCAGTTTTGGGAAGGCAATGCATTAAGTTCTATTAAGATGATGAAGCAAAACAACCAGGTAGGTGAAAAAACAGGATTGGAAAGTGTAATCTGCTGGAAATGTATGTCTGTCCTGTTAACTGGCCTCAATGCACCTCTGATGTGCACCAACATGTTTAGTCCTCCCACTTCCCAGGACTGATCAAACCACTGATTCCTCTTCCTGTGACATTATTGCTTGAATTACTGCACTAGCTACACATATCTGACTCAGTGTTTTAAGAGAAGGTGTAAGCCCTATGTAAGTAATGATGCCTGGGGACTGTCCCAGGGGTCGTATTGAATCGTATTGTATACTATTGTATCCCTGGTCTATTCAGCCCTGTGGCTGCCTTCACCAAAACAGGCTATTGGAGTACTAGGTGGTCTGTGGCTTAATACCCTGTTTTTTTGCTGTTAATGGACTATCTTAATGTTTCTAGTGTTCTGTCTGAGGTTATGTACAGTGCTGGTTACACTTTCTGGACATTTCTGTTCATTATACATTTGTGGTTAAGCTCCACACTTGATTTTTCTCATGGCTTTCAAATGCAGATCATTCAGACTGAAAATCCCAAGAAAAATATTTCTAAATGTCAGACCAGCCAGCAACAAGCCAGAATATTAAAATCCATCTGGATCTCCGCATGGATTTTTAAAAATGCACCCAGTAGCAAAATATCTCCATCTGGAATGCTGTACGGTCTGAGCTGGGCAAAACACCAAATGAATGCCAGCTCCCTCTCACACAGCACGTAAGAGGCCCTGCAAGGTTTTGGGGAGAGCTTAACAGGCATGACCACAAACACTTTTCCCACCTCCCTTCTCCAACAGACTGGCTGTACCCAGTCTCTGCCTTAATGCTCAGCAAAGCTCTTGCATCCTGTAACTGGCTAGATGACCTTGTTTAACAGGTCCGTGTTACAGAGATGGTCATGACTGGCAAGCCACACTGGCAAGCTTTACTCATCATGGCCATATAGTTGCAGGGAGGAGGTTACCTTTAGCTCAGGTGAAGACATTCATGATCTTTCATCTGGAGTATCTGGGCTTAATCCAGTCTCCTGAGTTTGTCTGTGGCATAACTAATCTCTAGAGGTGATTTGACTGAAGCATTTTTTTTTTTTCTGCCACTTTTTTGGTGATCATTTAATCCAAGAATGTTGATTTTCCTCTCTGGCTAAGGTATCCATGATGGGTTTCTGCACTTACAGGGTTTTGAGCTTCCATCTGTTTGTCTTCCTCCACATGATGCTCTTTCTCATGTCTCTCTTTCATATGTCATACCTCTCTGCAGACAAACAAGAATGGCTGCACTGCTTTCACAGTGAAGACAGAGACTCTGAAATTACAGAAAATTGACAGCTACATAGCTGTGACGGCAGAAATGGTGGAAGATGGAACAGGTACTGGAGAATACGTGAAGTGGTCTCTTCCTTGAAGGCAACTTTTTGGGTTTTGACCTTTCTGCAGCAGTTGAATTTCTTTTGAAAAAGTAGCTTGAGGATTACCAAGTCTTCTGACGAGATAATGGTCTCTATTCTAGTACCTCTTCCATCTGTTGTTACCAGATTTCTTAATCCTCTCCACCCCTCACATCCATTAGCACATATATAACATTTTAGTGGTTGCCTGGACATCAAGGTGTTCCTCAGACAGTTGCAAAGCCCTGGCTAGCCATGGGAAAGTCTGCAACAAGCCTTTGCAGTCTTTGCTAACTGTAGTGCACCATCCTGACTGGTAGTCCCTACGCACAGTCTCTTGCCCTCCCTTTCCCTAAGCCCGAGGCAGGGCTGCTTATGCACATTCTTGCTGTGAGAAATGCCATGCTGCTCCCTTCTAGTCTGACACAATATTGATTATAAGGAGGTAGGCTTTCAGTATCAGTGGTAATGTGCACTTAATTCTGGCAACCGGAGGTGTCCATTGTTCCAGCTGTCACACTGTGGGTGATGTCCTTCAGGCCACTTTTAGGTATCTACAGTGTCACTTTCTGTAACTAAACAGTCATCTAGTTTCTCTTTATCTTCAATAAAGAGAAGTAAGTATTTAGAGGGTATGATGCATCATGTCATGAAGCAGGGGGCCCTGAAAGGTTATGGGAATAATATCCTAGAATAATGTATTTTCTCTCCTAAATAAAGAGGTTGTAGTTGTTGTAGGTAATGTTGAAGCATCTTCCTGTCTTCTGCTTCTGTAAGAGCACTGCTGGGGTTTGACAGATTTCTCATCTCTCTATCCAGAAGCAAAGATTACGGAACGCAATACAATTCCTATTGCAACAAGAATGAAGTCTATAGAGTTTATCAACCTCCATTCATTCTACAAACGTGGACTACCATACACAGGAAAGGTAACATCTACGGATCCCTTCTCTGCTGAGAATACATCATAGGTCTAATCTTCTGTAGGCAGAAAGCAATTATTTCCAGGAAAGAAAGTGCTGCTCCGCTGGTACCTAGCAAGTATGAGTCAAGACTCCAGTAGAAGCAATTCCTTTTCCCCATCCTAACCCAGTATATTCCCTGGACAGGAATTTTGGGGCCAGCTGCAGTCTCTTGGGGTTTCCTCATGAATAGCTCCTGAAACTAGTCTGTGCAGTAAAAGGTATATGGGATAGTAGTGGTGTCGGCAGGGAAATAAGATTCCCTTCAGACAAATGCTCGTGGTAACCTGGCAGAAATGACTAAAGCCTTGTCTATCAGTCCACTGGCACTCATTTCTGACTCGAATTGCCTGGGAAATGCTAGAACTGCTGTCCCACTGGGGCTAGAAGCTCTTTCAGCTGGGCCAGTACTAACCCCAGCATGAAGGAGGGCAAGGAACTGGAGACAAGTTGCTGGAGACAAGACTGTTTCTGATTGTCAAGGATCCTGCAGCATTCTCCAAGAAAAAGCTCAGGATGTAAGGAAATCACCTTCCCCCCCTCCCCTCATTATCAGTGTCTCAATTGGTTGCACTACTGTTTATTTCTAGTCCTGAACAGCTGCACATTGTTGGTTTTGTGGGTTTATCACACTTTTATTTGGGTTCTTCCAACCCGTTCAAAAGCTAGAAGGGCTGAGGAAGCCCAATGATAGAAACAATTAATATAGAGAACCGGCAGTGCCTTGGGGTGTGGCACAATGGGGTGTTAACTTCCTCCCCTTCTCTGCAGATGTTCTGCCACAGTGACAATTCTCCCCTCATAAATGAAACGGTCTACCTGATAGCTGACATCAATGAGGAGGAGACACACTTCTCATTCCTTACAGATGAGAATGGGGAAGCCCACTTCTCACTGAATACCACCAGCTGGAACAGCACAATGGTTTCACTGAGGGTGAGTATCAGTACAGGAAGATAAAATGAAGGTAGGCTGAGGAAGGGGAATGAATCTGAGGATTTGGAGCGCAGTCCTCTGGCTCCTGAACTAATCTGATGATATCTGTAGAAGTGTCTTTAATTACTCTACAGTGCCATCTCCTCAGGGAAACTGAAAGCTGTGCTGCAACAGTTCAGTCAAATGGCTGGAGCATGATCCTAATCTTTTGTACCCTCCCTCACCTTTGATCCCACTGAAAACATGTTAATCTGAATATTTCCTGAGAGGAAATCTCCCCTTTCTCCACTCTGGGACACGTTGGGGGTGGCTCAGAAGAACGGACAATTGATGCCTGTAGCTGCTGAAATCCACTTCTAGTGTCTGTCCTTACCTTGCAGCATCACCTAGCTTGTCCAGGCTCAGCTTGGCAGGTAGCTGCTCTTGATCTCCCTTTCAATACCAAACCTTGAAGAACTTGGCTTCTTCTCCTCACAACATCTGATCCTACACGGGGAGCTTGTTGTTACCAGCCTGACACTACCCCCATCCTCCCACTACCTGCATTCCTGCAGCTGACATGGGATTCATGCCCAAGCAGTATGATTTCCTATTGCCATCCAATCTACCCAGGGTGAGGGTCCTAATTTTCGTTGGGCAGGATTTGGAGATATGTAATTACAGATTCTGTAATCTAGGAGGTAGATCTCTGTCCTCAGGGGGGACAGGCTCCGGTTCTTGTTCCTAGTCCTATGGCTATTGCCCACAGAGCTCTAAATTATCTGCAGAGTAGTAGAGCTTCAACATACAGAAGCTTGTTTTGGCGTCTGTTGTGCTTCAGGGCATCTGATCAGAAACACTGAAAATGGAGGTGCTGTGCTGGGGTTAAAGTCCATTGTGGGTTGTGTCCCCATGGAAAGACAAAGGAGGAAAATGTGATTGTGGGCAAATCTACTAGACTTAGATTTTTGCTAAAATTTCATAAGAGAAAGGTCTTGTAAGAGATTTTAAAATGAAGAGTAATTTAAGCATAGAAGATGTGTAGTCTGTCATCAGCTCAGGTAATAACTTAGTTTTTGCAGCAGGTGTCCAAGCTCCCTTGAATCACTTGATGCTGATTGCTAACTTGTGTTTTTCTGCTCTGAAGGGTGCCTACAACCTTGGAACAGAGGATGAGCAAGATTCTTCTGAAAGTCAGACAGAAGTCGAGGATAGCTTCCACTGGCTGAAACCTTTCTACTCTGAGAGCAACAGCTTCCTTGAGATCAAGGCCAGGGATGACGTGATGCCTTGCAATCAAGAACAGGAAGTTCAAGTAGATTATATCCTTGACTGGAATAAAGTCTCTGTAGCAGACCACATTTCTTTCTACTACTTGGTGAGCACAGAAGACAGCTCAAGATTATGCTTACTGGCATTTTACCCTTTTCACACACACAATGTAGATACTCACAGAAAAGGGTAAACTGTCCTGGTATACAGCCAGGACAATATAAGTCAACTTGTGAGTTCTGTTTTGCACAATTCTCCTCCTGTTTTCCAGTTTCTGGACCTGCTCCTAGGCCTCAGGTGCTTTGCTTTGTAAGGAATGCCTTGAGCTAAGCTTGGGTGGTAGGTGCCTGCCATTCACCCTACTTTCTATTATGTTCACATGGGTGGCAGTGGAGTGGTAGCCTAGTTTGTGCTCAGGAGCTATGCCTCAGACTTCCATCTGTGTCTGGGGCATCTGTCCATGAGCTAAGAGGCAACCTCTGGGGCAGCTGACCTCCCTTGGCCTGTATATAGACAGGAAGAGGCTTAGTTGCACAGGGCCTTGATGCACTCCACAGGTATGTAATCATGTTTGGATCAAGTCCACTTTCAAGAAATTGAGTCTAAGGCAAGAGTATAACTACAGCCTAGCTGAGATCTTGGGAGTATTTTGGTTACTTGAACTGGGATCATTCGTACTGTCAAAAAAGAACTGTATCCAAGTAATGTGAAGACCAGAGTTCACTGGGGCTTAAAAGCAGCTGCTTGTAGCTTCAGCCATACCTCTTTGCAAGTGGCCACACCTTCTCAATGCCTAACCAACACCTCTCAAGTCCCTTCCTTGCTATGGTATCGCTATCTCTGCTACACAGCTCTTTAGGTCATGTCCTGACAGAGAAACTTCCATGACGTGTGTCAGATGTCCTTCCCTCTTTTTTCTTTTCCCACTCTCCTTACACTGTCAGAATTCAGGCCTTTGAATGGCTCTTCTCTTTGCTCTTCAGGTGATAGCAAAAGGCAAGATCCTTTTCAGTGGAGAGAAGCAGGTGCCAATTACCCAACAAGAGAGTAAGTTGAAATAATGCATCAAGTGCCTCCTAACAGAACTCAGAGAACGATGACTGCTCTCCAGTGACAATCTGCAGGTGTTATTCTTATCCACAGGTGGAAGCTATTGAACTGAGTCCTTAGTGGTGCTCCACCTCCCACCTCTCCAGATCAACACAATCTCCTCTCCATTCACTGTCTTTCTAGGCAACTGTCTTTTTCCTGCCTTCTCTAGTTGTTCTTATATCCAACTTTATGACTTGGCTGTTAGCTTGTATCTTCGGAGAAGGTTTAAAATTTGTTTAGCTTGTCTGTTTATCTAAGATGCAATAGAGAAGAGAAATATTTTTTGCCAAACTTGAGCCAAGGAAGTGGCCAGTATCCTGGGTTTATTCCTAATCTGTGAAAGTGTCTGTATGGGATGTTCTTATCTGCATTTGATTCTTTTGTGTCCTACCCCCAAGGAGATGATTCAATTGAATGCTTTCCCTCTCTTCCTTGCTGCTGTCTTGTGCAGATCTGCAGGGCTCCTTCTCATTGACTCTGACTATTGGCAATGACTTTCTACCTGACATCAAGCTTCTACTGTATGCAGTCTTCTTGGATGGAGAAGTGGTGGCAGATGTGGAAGAGTTTCAAGTAGAAAAATGCTTTAGACACAAGGTGAGTAGAAACAAAGGGAGTGCGATAACGTCAATTATGTGCTCTGTCCTGCTGTTGTTCCTGGTCTGGTTTTATCCTCAGCCAAGTGGTGCAAGCTGGGTATACACAAGAGCAGGTGCCCAGTAGTTTTGGCTGGGAAAGAGAACATGTAACCCCCTTTTCCCTTGAATTCTTAGTCCCGCCCTCCCAAACACTGACTGGCAAGTCTTTCCCAAGGAGTGCACCAGGCACCCTTGAACTCTGTTTTCTCCCCCCATTCACCATAATAGGAAGTTACATCTCAACATGAGGGAAAACTTCTTTCCTGTGAGGGTGGTGGAGCCTGGAACAGGCTGCCCAGAGAGGTTGTGGAGTCTCCTTCTCTAGAGACTTTCAAAACCCGTGTGGACGCATTCCTGTGTGGTCTGCCCTGGGTAATCCTGCTCTGGCAGGGGGGTTGGACTCAGTGATTTCCAGACATCCCTTCCAACCCCAACCATTCTATGATTCTGTGACTTAGGAACACACTGTCCCCCATGTTCTCTCTAACACAGAAGAGAAGTCTTCCTGCTTAACTCCCTGAGGTATCTTTGGATCAGAGGGTGGTGGATGTGTGTTGGTAGGGGAAATATGGCTGGGCTGTATTTACTGCAGCCCCTGTAACCTTCCTAATGGGTTTCCGGGAGTGTCTTGTCTCAGCATCTCAGCCCCCTTCCCAGCTTTATTCTCAGTTTTTGCCTCTGCTGCACAGCCATCTAACAGTCACAGTGTCCCACTCTCCAATTTCAAGACCTCTGACCCTATCTTCTTTTGCAGGTATCACTGGATTTTTCACGCAAGGAGGAAGTCCCAGGATCAAAAATCAGTTTGGATATCAAGGCTGCTCCAGGATCTTTGTGCTCTGTCCAAGCTGTTGACAAGAGTGTCCTTCTGAAGAAGAACACCACCCTAACAGCAAACACAGTGAGTGCAGCCTGCCATGAGCAAACCCCTACTGCCTGCTTGCTTTCTGTCTCCATGTGCTGGTGGGAGGCAGCCCATAGTCCATGTCAGGACATGGCTGCAGTGTTAGGTGGCTGTCCTGGCATTCCCCCTCTTTGCCCTCCCCTATGTTATGTGGTGATCATGTTTCTCATGCCTCAGATCTGAACTGTGAAACTCTGACTGGGGCGTGATGGAAACTGCATGGCAGTGCAGGGGTAGGTGGGGAAAGCAGCTTCAAAGAGATTTAGACTAGACATTAGGAAGAAACTCTTTACAGTGAGGGTGGTGAGACACTGGAACAGGTTGCCCAGGGAAGTTGTGGATGCCCCCTCCCTGGAAGTGTTCAAGACCAGGATAGACAAGGCCTTGAGCAACCTGGTCTAGTGGAAGGTGTCCCTGCCCATGGCAGGGGGATTGGAACTAGATGATCATTAAGGTCCCTTCCAACCAAAACCATTCTATGATTGCTTCTATGAGATGCTTGTGATTTTCACCTGGAGGGAGAGTGCTTAGCAGTTTTCCTCACATCCATGCGTCTCTTTGCTCTTCCATCTTCCACCAGGCAGTGAGGCTAAATCTTTGAAATGGAATTTTGCCCCAGTATGGTCCTCCTGTTCCTATGGCCAAACATTGCTGAATTATAACTATATGACAGATGAGGCTGAGCACCTGTGCAGACAGTAGCTTCAGGACAGTACCCAGTGCATCCAGGGGCCGGTGAAAAGTGGTCAGGATTTAGTTGGCATCCAGGTGCCTTCTGACAATCTAGAAAGGCTGAAGCAGCTTATCTGAAAGCAGCTGTGTGTTTCAGAGGAATGAAATTAAGACTTAGAACAAAAATACTGCAAGAATTGAAAACCCCAGCAGCGTTCCACAACGTATACCAGAGATCATACACGTGTATATGCGTCATGCAAAGTTGTGAATTAAGCTCTAGCAGACCAAGCTGTTACAAAGACACCTCAACAAATCCAGGGAGACTTCATGCACCTGTAGGTAGGACCCACAGTGTGATCTGGTGCACCATCTTACAAGGATGCTGTTCTAGTGCAGAGCACTTGCATCATCTACTAACAGGTATATAAAGTAGTAATCGTTAAATAATACGTAAGTCAGATGGGCCAATGCCTTGTGCTCAAACTGAATCATGCAGATTTATCCTAGTCTTGCACCCTGGAGTTAAAAAGCCTGAACTGTCAGAGGTCAAAGTTTGCAGACTAAAAGTTACTGGGCTATATCCACTCTTTGGACCTCAAGTGCTTTAGCTTGGCCAGTGCCAACTTCCTCAACCACAAAGCTTTACGAAGTATAACAGAGGGCTACAATCCAAATAGTCACAGAATCACAGAATGGTAGGGGTTGGAAGGAACCTCTGGAGATCATCTAGTCCAATCCCTCTGCTAAAACAGGTTAATCTAGAACAGGCTGCACAGGAACACATCCAGGTGGGGTTTGAAAGTCTCTAGAGAAGGGTACTCCACAACCTCTCTGGGAAGCCTGTTCCAGGGCTCTGTCACCCTCAAAGTAAAGAATTTTTTCCTCATGTTGAGGTGGAACCTCCTGTGTTCCAGTTTGTGCTTGTTGCTCCTTGTCCTGTCACTATGCACCATTGAAAAAACACTGTCCCCATTCTCTGGACACCCAGCCTTCAGATATCTATAAGCATTGATATGATCCCCTCTCAGTCTTCTCCCAGCTAAACAGCCCCACATGTCTTCAGCCTTTCCTTATAAGAGAGATGTTCTGGTCCCCTCATCATCTTTGTAGCCCTCCGTTGGGCTCTCTCCAGTAGTTCCCTGTCTCTCTTGAACTAGGGAGCCCAGAACTCAACACAGGACTCTAGATGTGGTCTCACTAGGGCAGAGTGGAGGGGGAGGAGAACCTCCTTTGAGCTGCTGGTCTCATGTATTTTAATGCACCTCAGGATACCATTGGCCTTTTTGGCCACAAGAGCACACTGCTGGCTCATGGGCAACTTGTTGTCCACCAGGACTCTCACGTGCTTCTCTATGGAGCTTCTTTCCAGAAGGTTAACCCCTAACCTGTACTAGTGCATGGTGTTATTCCTCCCCAGATGTACAACTCTACACCTGCCCTCCTTGAACTTCATTAGGTTTACCTCCACCCAACTCTCCAGACTGTCCAGTTCTGGCTGAACAGCCTTGTGGTGTGTCAGCCACCCTGCCAGTTTTGTATCATCAGCAAACTTGCTGAGGGTACACTCTTGTCCCTTCATCCATGATGATTATGTTGAACAAGACTGGACCCAGCACTGACCCCTGGGGAACTCCACTACCCAGAGGTCTTCAGCTAGACTGTGCCACTGATCACAACCCTCTGAGCTTTGTCATTCAGACAGTTCTCAATCTACATCACTGTCCACTCATCTAACCCACACTTCCTAAGCTTACTTATGAGGATGTTATGGAGAACAGTGTCAAAAACCTCCCAGACTGTGTGTGCCTTGCTGTGTGGCTTTTCCAGCAAATATCAGTGTGATTGAGATCCCCTATGAGCACCAGGGCATGTGATCATGAGGCTAATTTCAGCTGTCTGTAGAAGCCCTCACCAACTTCCTCTTCCTGATCATGTGGCCTGTAGTAAATATTCCCAACTGTGCCACCTATATTAGCCTGCCCCTTAATTCTACCCATAAGCTTTCAACACATTATTTATCCCACCCACTAGGTAGAGCTCAATACGTTCCTGTTGCTCTCTCACATAAACAGCAACTCTACCACCTCACCTTGATTGTCTGTTTTTCCTAAAATTTATGTCCATGACAGCATTCATTCATTGCATCCATCCCACCATGTCTCTGTAACTGCAAGGAGATCGTGGCCCTGTGACTGCACTCAGATCACTAGTTGTTCTTGTTTATTCCCCCTGCTGCATGTGTTGGTGGACAGGCATTTCAGAGACTTAATCTAGCAAGAAGGTTTCTCTGGAGGGGTGCAAGAGGAATCACCATTGTCACAGATATCCTTAAGGTGCTTGGCCTTCTAGCTCCCATCTTGGAAGGCAGCTAAGGAACATTTGTCACTACTTCAGTTGGCCTGGCTTATCCCTCAGTTACATGGGATGGTATAAGCCTTGCCATCTTGGACCACCACCCCTCCCCCCCAAGTCTTTCAGTTTAAAGTCTACCTCACTATTTGACCCATACACACCCTTGTTGCCTAGTTCCTTATGAAGACCTCTGTTTTTCCATTCCAGCTGGCTGAGGAAGTCTTTGATGACAGCTTTACAATTGGAGCACGAGGGTTCCCCTATTACTTGGAAGACTTTGAGGCCTACCCTTGTCTGCCCCAGCAGCCCAGACTCCACAAAACTCGGATGGAAGCACCATGGTACCAAAGTGATGCCGATGTCTTTAATCTGTTTAAGGTGAGTGTTTGTACTCCCGCTAAACTTCTCCTAAGCCAGTGGTTGCCAGTATGCCATCGTTAATACCTACAAGAATTTACTCTTGGCAAACTTCAGCTGCCCCAACTGTCATTGCTACGAGTGCCTTGTTCTTCGGTGTAGCCCACACTCATTTGAGGACTATGTGAAAAGGTGAAACTTATATGTAAGCATAATGTAAATCACCTGAATAGAGAAAGACAGTGTTAAAATGAAAAAAGGAAAAAAAAAAAAAAAAAAAGAATTAGTTTAGGCTACCATATCTATAAAAAGAGAGTAGCAAGAATATCTCAGTAAGACCTTAGTACCTCACCATATTTGGACTGAACACGACTTGGCTATTATTTTATTTGCAAAATTCTCTACTCTTTATTTCCTTGGGTCTCTTCTAACTTCTCCTCAAAGCAGTTTTAATAAAAAGAAGGCCTTCACAACTTGGCTTTACAGCTAACTGTAAAGATAACTGACAAACTAAGCCAATCTGCTAACAAGCACAACAGTCAGAAAAAGATTAGCAATGCATCTGCTAACTGAAACCCATGACCAAAGAACTGAAGCTCTGGATTCATCCTGTGAGATCTTACTGGATCCAAGGGTGGTGAGATCTTTCTGGGATGCATAAAGAAGAGTGTTTTCAGCAGGTCGAGAGAGGTTATTCTCCCCCTCTACTCTGCCATAGTGAGACTACATCTGAAGTATTGTGGCTGGTTCTGGGCTCTACAATTCAAGAGGGACAGGGAAATACTAGAGAGAGTCCAACAGAGGCTATGAGGATAGTTAAGGCACTGGAACCCCTCTCTTATGAGGAAAGGCTGAGAGACCTGGAGCTGTTCAGTCTGGAGAAGAGAAGATTGAGAGGGGATCTTATCAATGTTTATCTGAATGAAGGGTGGGTGTCAAGTAGAAGGGGCCAGTCTCTTTTTAGTGGTGCCCTGTGATAGGATGAGTGACAATGGTCACAGACTAGAACACAGGAAGTTCCACCTCAACAGGAGGAAAAACTTCTTTCCTGTGAGGGTGGTGGAGCCTGGAACAGGCTGCCCAGAGAGGTTGTGGAGTCTCCTTCTCTAGAGGCTTTCAAAACCCACCTGGATACGTTCCTGTGCAACTTGTTCTAGATGAACCTGGTTTAGCAGTTATTTGACTAGGTGATCTCCAGAGGTTCCTTCCAACCCCTACCATTCTACTAAATCCAAGATGTCCTGCTTCTAGCAGAATGTTGTTTAAAGAAATATATGCAAGTAAAAGCACCTCAAAATAGAAGAGAGTAACAACACACTGAAAACAACCCAAAATGGCATCTGAGTTTCATGGGCTTCTCAGACTCACGGAACTCTACCTTACAAATACAGACCCTGATTCCTCCCAAAGGCATGGCACTGTGCTGTCTTCTAGATGCTTACTCTAGATTATGTTGGGTACTAGTTAAGGGAGATCGCACTTTATCTCAACTGTTAGTGATTCTGTAACAGATGACTGTCCTATAACGTGTATCTAAGTCCACAGGCATGTACAGCCTTGTCAGAAGGAGTGAGGACCCATACTCTCTGTGAAGGATTTGGGCACTTCCAAGAAAATAGAATAGTTCTCAGTGACTTGCAGACCGTTAAATCGAAGCAAGGATTACTCAAAGAGCAAATTCTCTTGGTGTGATGATGTCTTCTCAGTTCATGCACATGACGGTGCATTCAATTCCATATTTCCACCTTGTGAAGCATAGACCCTGAGAGACTGAGCCTTAGACAAGCTAGAGTTGTGACCAAGTTCCCCACCAGTTTTCTAAGCCAGGACTGGTACAAATTTGTGTAACAATGGTTGTGTGTGAACAACCAGTCAGATCTTTCCATTCTAAAACTGTGCAGAGATTTAAAGCTTAGAAGTTTTTTCTCTCTTTTTTTTTCGTGGGATATGTGGCATTTGACTCTGCCTCATTATTAGGGTCAAGCATATGAAGGACAGATCTAGTTGACATTTACTTTTATGAGAAGTGATAATTGGCCCCAGAATTCCTCAGAAGCTGGTTTCCATTCCTTATGGAATGGAAAGTATTCTGGAAAGCCCAGAGTATGAGCCTGGAAGTTTGTCTATATGCATATAAACAAGCAGCATTTTGAAGTGTTTCAGTTACCACCAACCCTCTTATGATACCTGCTATCATGAGATATTTTCAACATTCCTTGTTCCCTTTGATTTATCGTTGATTTACTGTCTTCACTCTTTTCCCAGCAACTGAGCATGAAAATATTAACCAATACTAGAATCAAGAAGCCAGTTTCATGTATGCGACCAGACTTTGAGAAAAAGATGTATTCTGTAAAAGATAACGTTCTTGGTAAGGAATGGACATTTTCATCTCCTTGATTTAAGGGGCTCTCCTCTCCCAGTTCTGTCCAGCCTGCAGCTGAGATGGCTGACTTCCATCGTGCTGTGTTTCTCGTTTGTGTACGAAAGGAACAAAGCTTGTGTCCACTTCAGTGGACCTGATTTATAGATCACAGATAAAAGCTCAAATCTCTGTGCTTTTACTGGCTGCCTTTGTGTTCCGTGCTTTGCACAGAAAACGTAGTACACCAGCACTTTCACAGGTTATTTAAGAGTGTGACTCCTTTTAAGCGTGCTGCCTCCCCCTGGATCCAGACCAAACTTGCTGCATCTGCCAGACTGAGCCCCAGGCTAAACTCCATCCAATTCTGTCTCCCCAAAAGCTGTATTCCCCAAAGATACACGCAGCGTGTCAGATCCTCACTGAAGCACCATCCCTGTCCGCTCTCGTTATGTGTCACAAAGCATTTATGGCTTACGCAAGACTGTTTGTGAATGAAGAACTAACTTCACCTGTAGCTACACATGCTGTTCTCTGAGGTATCACTTGCTTTCTGGCAGACAGTCAGGTTGGTGATTCCGCACCTCGCTCTGATGACAAGAAGCCAAAACCGCGGACGTTTTTCCCAGAGTCCTGGATTTGGGATTTGGTCTCCGTTGGGTTGGTAACAGCCTCTACCTGTCTTCCCCAGAGAGGCCCTTGGAGGCTTCTGACTGCTTCTGACCAAGCTCTCTTCTCTCTCTTGCTGCTGTAGGGATGATGGGCAAGCGTCTCTCCAAGTTGCTGTACCTGACACCATCACGGAGTGGAATGCCAACACCTTCTGTGTTGCTAATGCTGGCTTTGGGTTCTCGCCTCTGACCACTCTTAAGGTTTTCCAGCCTTTCTTTTTGGATCTGTCACTGCCATACTCTGTGATCCAAGGAGAGACTTTCAGCCTAAAAGCCACTGTCTTCAACTACCTCGAGGACTGTATCCAGGTTAGTTACGTGGCCTCTACTGGGGCAAAAACTTGAGCCCAGAGGCAAGCTATCGGCTTCTCGGGAGCACCAGATGCTGCCATATGGGCCACAAAGCACAGCCTCACACTTCACGACCCACGGTATTTGCTCCTTTGTGCACTGCCTTTTACTAACGTCGTGCCAATGTGCGATGTGTGCTTGTACACCCCACCACACTCAGGTGCACACCACCCTCACAGAGACCCCAGAACTAAAGGTGGATGCCTGCCCAGGCTGCCATTTCACCAGCTGCCTCTGTGCCAGCGAAGCGAAAACCTTTGTGTGGAGCGTGACAGCCGTCAGACTGGGTGAGGTTTTGCAGAGGGACGTGCGGTATTGAGCAGAAGGAGGGTTGGAATTTGCCTGCCTCTGCATGTCTGGTCCTGATCCTCACACACACAACTGTCTGCTGTAAGCGCTCAGCAATGTGTTCCTGTGCTCCCCTGCAGGCAAAGTGAACGTCACTGTGAGCAGCGTGGCAGAAGATTCACACCATCTGTGTGGTAACAGGGTTGCTGTGACACCTTCGCAAGGAGAGAGAGACACAGTGATAAAACCTCTGCTTGTGAAGGTTAGTCCCACCTCAAGGTGGAGAACGCCTGGGGACCACGGGTCATCCCCGAGGCAAGATGCTAAGAGGAAGTTTAGCCTCTTCTTCTTGGAAACAGATAGGTCTGCTGAGGTGTGGTGACTTCCTTTCCTGCCTTCCTTATCTGAACTACTCTTTCTCCATCTGCAGCCAGGAGGTGTCCCACAAGAGAAGACCCAAAATGCCTTTCTCTGCGTTGCAGGTATGGGACAAAAATCCCTGACTGTTCTTGATCACGAGAACAGGACAGAAGGGACAAGACTACTGCAAATACTCAGAGTTGGGGTTATTTGTCAAAGAGCAAGCACTGGTGGCACCATCCCTGCTTGGGAGAACAACCACTGTAGTTTGTCCATGTCTGTCTTCTACCTGGCAAAGTTTCCTGTATTAATGCATTTGTTGGCAAGTCTTGGCTGCTGTGACTCAATGTCACACTGAGCCTCATCTGGGTCTTCTTGGGATGTTACACTTGTATGTGATACTTCTTTCCTGGGATAAATTTCTGGCTTCTGCCTTCCTCAGATAACACTGTCTCTGAAGAGTTCTCCCTGACTTTACCTGCAGAAGTGCTGGAGGGATCTGGCCGAGCCACTTTCTCTGCAATTGGTGAGAAAGGCTTTCCCTGTTCTTGGGTCTCCAGTGGGAAGAGTTTGCACAATGCTTTGGCCTGAATGATGCATTGACCCAGTATCTCATGAGATAAACTCTAAGGGGTGTGATGTTGGCCTCAGAAATGTGGATCGAGTAATCTTTTTTCAATATTTATTCTTCATAAGGAACGATCCTGAGAGATCCCCAAGTGACTGAAGGAGAAGGCACAAAATGGGGTATCTCCTCTGTCGCTGCCATCCACCTATGTAAACCAAAACTATCCCTGAAGATTTCCACTTAGTTTGCCTCTGTAATTGTTTTCTCTCCTTGATACCCACTCAGGAATGACAACTCTCTCCACCTTTCTTCAGACCCTCTCAAGCTTCATATTCCCTTCCTTTTCCCAGAACATGATGTCTTCCCTTTCTGTACCGACCTAATCTAGGAGGACTGAGCAGAAATCCTAACCATCTCCATTCATCTGGCTCTTTTCCAGGATCCCAGTAGAGTTTAGAGAAGGCAGGTGTCCCTTCGTTTCATACTGCTGAATGTCTGTGCTTTTACTTTCTCCTTCCCTTCGACCTCAAACTTCAGGGGACATCATGGGCCCGGCACTTCAAAATTTAGACCAGCTGCTAAATATGCCATTTGGCTGTGGTGAACAGAACATGGTTCAGTTTGCACCAAACATCTTCATACTCCAGTATTTGAATAAAACTAAACAACTGGACCCAGAAATTGAAGATAAAGCACTGAGATTCCTGAGAACAGGTAAACGTTGTCCTTCTTCCTTCTGCTGCAAAATGAAGGTGCTGTGAATCAAGAGGGTCGGGCACAGGTCTAGTGGGAAGGTGCAGGGCAGGAGTGGGAGCACTGCCAGAGCTGTGACAAAGGGAGGTATCATGGAGAATAAGGGAAATGCCAAGTGGAAGGAAAAGAGTGTTCCTGAAGAAACAGGACTTCTGTCTCTAAGGCTACTAAGCCTGCCACTGTGAGAAGAGTGTAGGTAATCAATGACTCCCATCATTCTGTGATGCTTCTGGCTTGTTCCCTTATCAGTCTGAGGCAGATGGAAGTCCCTTGTAGAAATAGGGCATCAGTTGCTATTAACTGGAATAGAGTGGCCTTTGGTGATGGATAGGAGTTTGGTAGCTTAGTGTTTCCCCATGTTTTAGGACACATTGTGGAGGCGTGTCAGCTGTGTCCACTACAATCTGAATTTAATACAGTGCCAGTGTTTATGGCTCATTTTGCTATGGGTCACATTTCACAATTTCGGCCTGTCAGTCTCCTTATCCTGCTATGCTGCAAGCTCTGTAGCCTCCCATGGGTAGGATTTTACTCCCTCTCCTTCCTTCTTTCTCTCTGGTACTGCAAGTTGAGACAGATACCTGGGAGAGGGAGGCTTACCCAAATGGATGGTGGCAGCAGAGAGGCAAGGTGGAGGGTAAACAGTGAGGCCATGTGGAGGGTGGAGCAAAGAGATGCAGACAGCATTCTGCCCTCACAGCTTAAAGGCATGGCATTGTCACTTTGTGTCCCACAGAGAGCGCTTCCTCGGGTCCCTCGGGCGCTAGCAGAAATGCTGAAAACCAGACGGAGTTTCATATTGGTCCCCTCTAGTAAAAGCCTTCCTCCTCACTCCTACGGCTCTTTTTTTAATTCACATTAAAGTGGCCGGGAGGATTCCCTGGGACGTGGGGAGACGTGAGGGGACTCAGCGTGTCAGTGCCCTGCAAACCGGCAGAGCAAATTCCCACAGCACTTGGCACGTCGCAGCTCTAGCAGTGCAGAGGCAGCCGCACGGCACACCTCAGCCATGCTGTGCAACTGCTTCTTGTCATGCCGTGGTACACGCTTGGGGAACGGCGGGGTCGTAGGTTTGCCCCAATGTCTCCGATTGTAGGACCTGGCTCTTGCTGTGAAGCCTCCTTGCCACAGCACGAACGCGGTTGGAGATTCTAGAGGCCCTCGCGCTGGAAGTTGTGTCCTGGCACCTGTCTTCATAGGTTACCAGCGTCAGCTGCTCTACAAACATGATGATGGTTCCTACAGCGCCTTCGGGAAAGCTGACGGCGAGGGAAACACATGGTGAGCGACCAGAGAAGGTATTGTCAGCCCTAAACCTATCATCCTTGCTGGTTCCGCTCCTGTCCGTAATACGGCATTTCTTCATTCTCTGCCCACAGGCTGACAGCTTTTGTAGCCAGGTCCTTTGGACAAGCCAGCACTCACATTTATGTCAGTAAGGATCATGTACACAAGGCTCTGCTCTGGCTGCAGAAGCACCAGCTGCCCAGTGGCTGCTTCCGGAGTGTGGGGAAGCTCTTCAACAATGACTTGAAGGTATGACGTTGGGGTGGGAGTAGGAGGAACATGACGTGAGGCACAGAGTTGCTTCCCCCAGCTCTTTCACTATGCACACTAGCACAAAGCACTGTCCCCATAGCCTAGTACAGCCAAGGCAGCTTCCCAGAGCAGGATGAAAAAGCATGGCCTAAACCAGCTGGCATTTTCTCTCTGTGAGATGTTAATCTCTGCTAGGCTTTCTTCATTTTTACTCTAGATGAAAGGCACCGTGGCTATTTGTGCCAAGGCACTTTAAGGGCATAGGGAGAAATATTTCTATATTTTAGCGCTTATCTAAAATACCCTGGCTAAATTCTCCATCTTCTCCTGCCTTACAAGGCACAACACTCTCCAGATAGGCCTGACTGTGCTCTAATATGGGATTATCTGAAAACACAGTTGTCCCTCCACCGCCCCAAAACTATGACTTCTCCTGCAGCCTGGCATCCCCAAAATCATCCCTGCAGTGTAGCTGGAAATGCACCAGACACTTGGTGAACATGCCCTGGTGCTCCGGTACCAAACAGTGTGCATGCAGTATGGCCAATACTTGAGTTGATTGTCTTTGTAAAGGTTAGAATAATGCAGAGTGGTCAGATGGCAAAAGTAAATGAAATACCAGGCAGGTTTATGAAATAAACCAGACAGCTATTTTAACAAAGCAAAGGTTTACACCTTTTTTTTAATTAAAATTCGGATTCAGTACGAAATAAAAGCAGAGTGTACACGTGGACTGTAAATCCTTGTCTGACTTTAATTAATTTCTCACCTTGGGCTTTCTATTTGAACAGAACTTTTTGGAATAGGTTTTGCATCATTGTCATGTGTGTGTCCCTCCACCTTAGACTTCAAAGTTTCTGCTATTCGGTGTGAACAATGCTTCTCAGCATCTCAGCCTAAATTTCCCCCCTCATTTTAGAGTAACCTTGTCTCACATCTGAGGATGCAAGCAGAAGTTTCCCCAAGAATGAATGTCCGTTTATAGGAAAAGAGGCTCTTTTCACCTGTAGCTTCTCACGTTCAGCCAAATTGTATGTAAGCTTGCATTGCTTCCTGTATGCAAATCCTGCATCATAAATACTTATTTGTTAAGTGATCCTGGAGTGCTTTCCTTCGGTCCAGGTCCAAGAATGCCCAGAGGCATGCTACTGTGCTCTCTCAGGTACACCATCCATAGACAGTTTCAGTGGCTGTACAATGATAGGCCAGCAATGTTTGGGCTTTTTCCCTTTCTGAAGCTTTATCTATGTGACTTGCAGGGTGGCGTGGACGATACCATCTCATTAACAGCCTACATCACCGCTACGCTGTTGGAGGTCTCTCTGGAGAAGAACGTAAGTCCCATCTGAACTTTCACAGGGCCTGGGAGCACGTTCATTCCTCCCCAGATGTGCGGTTTCAGGGAGTACCCATCTTGAGTTGGTGAAAGGTTCTGTGATGTCCTGCCTTTGTACACCGTAAACTCAATAGGAAATATTTAACTCGGTAAGGAGTTCTTAATGTAAATGGCCTAACTTGCAGCAAAGCAATCTGCCATTCCCAACTGATCGCAGGGGAAACGATAATCTCTGAAAATGGCTCAGGGCTTGCAGGTAGAGGCAATAATTTTAATTAAACTGATCAATATAGCTAAAGGAGAAAAAAAAAAAAAGGACCACATTTCAGGTATGCAACCCACCCTCCTTCAGAGCTGAAATACAGCCAGTAATCTTCGTCTTTAGTATAGACTGTTCTAGCCAGGATGGATTGATAGTCCAAACTTACTGGTAAAGTGCTGAAAACAACATCATACCTCGCTGGATCTAAGACCCATAGCATGCAGGTCTGACAGCTTGGAGCCAGCATGTTACCAGGCACTTCTTAACAGCTGAATCCTCTAGCGTATTAACAATCTCCCATCCTAGTGATACGTCCAGTCATGTCTTTATTTTGAACCCACAGCAAGTGATGCTTTGTCCCACTCTACTTCATGTTCCACAGCCCTGAGAGAACTTCTAGCAGTGAAATACACTAAGGATCTAGCTGGGATACGTGAGGGTCAGGGTAGATTTTCGTAACAACAAGTGGTGAGAGGAAATTCACTGGATTTGGATTAATTTCTCAGGACACCATGCTGGATAAGGCCTTACATTGCCTCAAGAATGTAACACTTGATGAGACAAGCCTTTATGTCAAGGCCTTGATGGCTTATGTCTTCACACTGAGCAAGGACATGGAGATGAGAGAGCAGCTCCTGGATATGCTAGAGAAGAAAACAGGTAGGTTGTTGCTGTTTAGAAGATTTCAAGTTCTAGAGGTCATGACTGTGTTTAAAATCTGATATCTGTAGGATTTAATTACAGTAGTTTGGGAAATTTAACTATTCTCAGATCGGCTTTTGTGTCGGAAAATGGTCATTTATTGAAGCTTTGAAAGTCTCTAGTTTTCTCAGACCCAGGAAACTACCTCTAATCAAAGCCAGCAAATGTGATATGCGCTTAATTTCTGTGGTTAAAGTACTCACTTGAGTTGTGGTGCTCCCATAATTCTTCAGCCATTCATACATATTGCAAGAGACCATGAAGAGGAAATGTGCCTCACCACGTCTATTCGGCTGCTGGTCAGGGCATTTACTCACAGAATCCAAATATTTTTGCTGCTTCCCATTGTTACTCAGGGCTCCTGGGGGGGATGCATTTTTTGTTGTTGTTGTTGTTGTTCACTGCTGAGCTTGGTTCTTCCTTTTGTCTCTTTAATTTGGAAAAAAATGGACTTCTATCCTGAATGAGGATGCCAGGTGGGGGTTTTGAAGAACTTAAGCCTATGGTTAAACAGATGATAACAATATTACCTGATTCTTCTGCACATCTATTCATCTGGCAGAATGGTGAATTACATTGAGGACTGTGCTCTGCCATAGTGAGACCACATCTGGAGTCCTGCGTCCAGTTCTGGGCTACACAGTTCAAGAGGGACAGGGAAATACTAGAGAGAGGCCAACAGAGGCTATGAGGATGGTTAAGGCACTGGAATATCTCTCTTAGGAGGAAAGGCTGACAGACCTGGGGCTGTTTAGTCTGAAGAAGAGAAAACTGAGAGGGGATCTTATCAATGTTTACAAATATCTGAAGGGTGGGTATCAAGTAGAAGGGGCCAGTCTGTTTTCGGTTGTGACCTGTAATAGGACAGAGGGTAATGGTCACAAACTGGAACTCAGGAATTTCCACCTCAACATGAGGAAAAACTTCTTTCCTCTGAAGGTGACAGAGCCTGGAACAGGCTGCCCAGAGAGGTTGTAGAGTCTCCTTCTCTAGAGACTTTCAAACCCCACCTGGATCTGTTCCTGTGTGGCCTGCCCTGGGTGATCCTGCTCTAGCAAGGGGGTTGGACTCGATGATCTCCAGAGGTCCCTTCCAACCCCTGCCATTCTATGTTTCTATGAAAAATAACACAGAAAAGAAAAGGCAGAGAGGATTTTTCAGCCTGACCAGTTACCAATGCAGTTCACTGCATAGCCACTCAGCTTCTGAGCTGGCTTCATAGGGTGGCCAGTGGGCAAGCAAGGAGCAGAATTGCACACACTGAGTACAATACTTTTTCAGAGCTGCCTCCAGTATTTGGAACAAGTGACTGGAGCACATCTTCACTCATGTCCAGACAGCCTGATGCTTCTAACTTACCAAGCACTTTGCAAATGCCCTAGGTCATGGAGTACTACAAACCACCTAAGCCTAAAGCGATAGTATTCTTTGATTCTTGCTTTGACTGATAACAATGAGGAATGACTTCACAAGAGCAATGGAGTTGTAAGTGAGGGAAAGGTGTTGTCCTACATGTTTAAATGTGTCTGTGTCCTGCCTACCGAGTCTGAGGATGTGGCTGCCTGCTGGAGAATCTCTGCCCCAATGGATTTTCTTCTGCTGGCTAGAGACACCTTCCGTGATCTGGCAGCTGGGATTCTGTTAGCCTCACTAACAGGATTACAGCTGAATCTCAAACAGAAATTTGATGCTTTTTAAAGAATTGAGATTAATCTGTAAGTCCTCTGTAGCTGTATCTTCAGGACACTTCCTACCGCTGCATGAAAAACCATAGGACCATAGGTGGGACCCCAACTTTAGCTTAAATTGTCCTAACCTGTGCACTGCACAGTGAGGATGCCACCATGGGTAGCATTGCTCCTCTGGTAGTCTGCCATCAGTTCTCCCTCTAAGTGTGACCAGTTCTTGTACAGTAGATACAACTGACTGGAAATAGGCCCTAGAGCTAAAAAGCACAGGGAACCTTGTTAGACTATCCTGGGTAAAAGCAGAAACAGCAGAAATGCTGTAGCTTGGGGACATAGCTTTGAATATACGCAGCTCTGAATAGGACCAGGACTGTACTTTAAACACAAAGCCTCTGTTCAATCAGTTTCTACAGGAACTGTTTCCTAGAGCACTGGGTTGAGGATTTGGAGTCCGGATCTCTCTGTGCTTTCAAAGGAAGAAATGGAGCCTGTCATAGGTGGCTGGCCCTTTAGTGTACAAGAAGAACAGGAGGGATTGGTTTCTGCACTCGGAGGTGTCCTAGAAAGGCACATGCACTTCTGAAGGTGTACAGGAAACTGCCAGTCCTCAAAGGGTACCAGGGCAGGAGAAGCTGATCTTTGTAGGGATCTACTGTTCTTCTCTTCCACATGTTTCTCCCCTCATTAGCAGAGCTCCTGAAATCACGTTCCCGTGGCAAAGAATCTTCTTCTATGATTGAGACGGTAGCCTACATCCTCCTGGCTCACATCTCCAAACCAGACTTTGCATTCAACGAAGCCTCAGTGAGCAAGCTTGTTCGCTGGCTCAGTGGTCAAAGAAATGCCTTTGGTGGATTTGCTTCCACACAGGTAACAACCTGGGGAAAGTCATGGGGGAAGGAGAGAGACATCTTTTATGTGCAGTCCACACTAGATCCATCCTTTGCAGACAGGCATACATGAACTCTGCATGGGGACGCTCTTGGTGTAGTATGTGGTATAATTGGGATAACCCAGGGCCTGGGACTGCTAACCCCAGGGCTCAGAAGCCACACTTTCCAGGTAACAGAAGTCATCTGTCTGCCTGTGGCACAGACCTTACCTATGTGCTTAGTGGCTTAGACCCTGCTTGTGTCAGAGTGTGAGTCAGGGCCACAAAGAGCATGGTTCTCTCATCTAGCGTGCTGGATCTCGTACTGCATGGCTCCACAGCAAAGCGACTCTCTCTTTACCTTCAGGACACAGTTGTTAGCCTGCAGGCCCTCGCTCAATATGCAGCCCTGATTCCTCAGAAGCTCAGAGATGTAAAAGTGACAGTGAAAGGCAAGGAAGCTTCTCCATTGGAGTTCCATGTGCACAAGAACAACAAGTTAGTCCTGCATCAGGCCTCTCTCCTTGCAGTTCCAGGGATGTACACAGTGCAGGTGACTGGCAGTGGCTGTGTTTATGTACAGGTGAGTGTATATATAAAGGAACAGAGTTGTCATGTTTTGCCAGTGACTATTAAGGTGATATTTGGCTCTAAGCAGGCACTATAGCCTCAAATTCTGAGTGAGATTTGGCTTTCTAGGCATAATCATGTCAAGCTTGAAGGAGCTCAGGTATACTCTGTTGACATGGTTTTATTGCAACCATCTAGGGTATCTTCTCAGAAATGTCTCAGCTTTGCTGTCCCATGCTACAGACACATGTCGTTGTTAAAAGATCAGTAGATGTGAAGTCAGGAGTGATGAGATGCAGAATAGTACCTGCTTCTATATCAAACATATGTTGCTGATGTCACTGCTCAGGAGCTAAGCACTGTATACCTTCTGGCGTACTATCATTTGGGTTGTTATCATATGCAGAGATGAGGAGTGGCAAAGGACCAAGGTCATCTTATCTCAGTTCATCAATGCAACTGGTCTGTCAGGAGAATCCATCTTATTTTTCTGGCAGCTTTGATAGTTGTCTGCCTAGGAACCATTCATGCAGCAAAGAACTAAAGTCACTCCCTGTGAAAACCTCCCTCACTGGGTCGTTTCTATTCAGCCATCTCTTATGATGTTTACAGAGACTCTGCAAGCAGTGTATAGACAAGAGGGCATAACAATTATTGTTAATGCATGTAGAAGATAACCAGGACTGGGACTACTTGGCTACACTTGAATACAGTCAATAAGTTTAAGACATCTGATAAGCGCCTGCTGGCCAGGCAGTCACCAGGAATATGGAGGAAGAATGGCCTATGATGCTCTTTGGAGAAGTGTTATCCTCCCTCTTGCTGAGCTGCCATCTTTCGATTCTTTGCTCACTTCTTTTCTTTTTTCTCCTTTTCTTTTTTTCTTCTTCCTTTTTTCTTTTTTCTTCTTTTTTTTTTCCTTTTTTTTCTCCCCCC
>WTSP01014723.1:0-33645 GCA_025331215.1 Actenoides lindsayi | reverse complement strand
TGGGATGCACTGATCTTGAGCCTTGAGGAAATGGTACTTGAATATTAGCCAGCTTTCTTGGGCCCCCTTACCTTCTAATGTACTCAGAGCACATAACTGCTTAATCCAGACAACACGATATAGACTAAGACAAATATCAATATCTGTTGGATCTGGTGTTGAAAGTTATTTGGGCAGCTCCTCACTCATCTGGATGTTGAGGTATTTCTGAAGACCTGGACCAAATTGCTTTCCTTTATGTTATACAGGAAGTTGTTTCCGCATTTGAAGCCAGGTCTTCAAAGTTTAAAATGTCTACCCCACTTAAGGACTTCTTTACTATCAACAGCATAATAATGTAATGTAATGGACATTTAAGATCCAGTCACTGCTCTATGACTGCACCTTTTTGTTCCTCAAAAAGTAGCATCTTACCCTGTCCACATGCACAACTTCCTCTACCGTCACCTCCTGATAAAAAGTTTTAATGCAGTAGCTACATTCCTTTTGGATGAAAATAAAAAGCACCTTTCTGTTGCAGAGAAAAGGGTTGGGAAAGGCATTTGTTGTACGGACTTACTTTATGCTAGTTATATGTTCTCTGAAATATTAATTGATGTTTCTGAATTGGATCTGAATTATTCTCAGAAACTTCAAAAACAATTATCATCTCTTCCCTCCTACCACCCTCACCAATCAAAACTCATGAAAAAAAAGGAAATAGATAAAAAAGAAGGAAGGAAAAAGGAAAAGGAACAAATATTTCCAGGTGCATCAGCAGTCAAAAAGAAACTAACCATGAGTTAAGAAATTATGCAAGGGAGCACAGAGGGAGGTAAATACATGAAGAAGACAATTCAGAAAATATTTGCAGGAGCAGAATTTATAAATACTCACTATATTTTTTAAACATATGTCTAAATTAGTATGTGTTCTTCCTTCCGCCTTTCTCATTAATACATTTAGTACAAAAAAACCCATGTAGGACAAAATGTTTGTCACCAATATTCTCCACATATTAGGAAATAATTACACATTTTTTTTCACTCTAAACTTTTAAACATGGCATAGTTGGAAATGAATTGCCTTTGACTTGCTAAAAATAGGCATAAGAAACTTAATCTAAGTCCATTACCAGTAAAATTTATACTATACACAACTTCCATGAGATGTAATTAGCAGTGCATTGCAATAATGTATTATTGGTATAAAAAACTTGAACAATCAGGACCTTATAGTAAAATGGGAAAATGGGAAGCTATGTGCCAGACATTTTATTCTGATTTATATTAATTCAGTTATTTTATCTTAGGTGCACATTCATCTATCCATACAATAGGAATGCTCCATTGAGAAGGATGCTGAATATTGAACCTTTGGTTCAATATGAAATATGAACTCTGAGGCATAGCTGCAATAATACTTCCATTTGCATTATTATGATTAACATTCCTCTGAATAGGAAGCATCTACTAATATTAATTGTAGAAATAGTGAGATTCCAATTGTCATAAATCACCGTGCAGTGTAAAGCAAGCTCTCAGAAAACCTTACAGAAAAACTCTTTTGTGTGTGTGTGTTTTTTTGGAGTTAATTTCAACCTCATTTTCACCAGGCTGTGTCTGTTGACAAGACAGTAATTATGCTTTTCCCGTGATTAACACATTCTTTTCAGTAAGGTCCTGAACAGTTTTCACATGAAAGGCTGAATTCAACAGAGCATGTTTTTTCTCATTAAAGACTTAGCATTCACCCATAGTTAATTCATCACATAGATACTTCCTGTCTCATAGGAAGAAGGGTGGCCTTGAAGCTAATGCTCTTGATTTGATCAGAAGTTTTCTCCACAGCAGTTGAAATGAATGCCCTTTCAAATACAATGATTATTGAATTCATTTAATAAGTGATAATAGGGAAGGACAATGGTTTACAGCTTCTCTACTAAAACACAGATCTAAGAGAGATTTCACCTTACTTGAAACAGTATCATCTCTGAATCTATACGAACTTAACAAATCTTTATCTATATGTTTATATCTTTGTATTAAGTCAACACTTTCCCTTTCACTACCATTTCTTTCCTCAACACTGTTAGCAAAATTGACAATAAGCATTGATTAATCAAAGCGAACAACCTTGACATTTGGTGCATCAGCTTTCATTTGTAACGGGTGTACAATGCAATGATTTATTTTGATGTATTACACTGTGCACTAAAGAACATCCAAAATTAAAATGCTTTCATTATCAGTGTTGTGAAGACAAGGCATCTGCATCAGGGACCACACACAAGGAGAGAGCAACATTGTTGACACCCGTGCTCTTCAATCCAGACTTTTGATGGTTGGATTGTTTTGGGGTTTGTTTGCTTGGGGGCTTTTTGGATATGTTATTTCTGAATGTATTATACATTCAAAAAGCAACTGAGGGGTCTTAGCAGTGTTCAGCCTTGGAAACAGAAGAGCTAGCCTGCTGGCTTGATCCATCCTAGACTAACTCAGAGCAGGTGAGATGCCCCTGAATTACTGTGGTACCAATTGTATTCCTAATGAGAGTGCCCACTTTGCAAGAGAACATGCCTTCTGAAATCTCAGTAATTACTGTCATACTCAATAGCACAAGAAATGGTCATAGATGGCCTCGTTGCCACTGAGAGGCTGATGGAAGGAGGTAGATCATGGACATGTCCTCATATGGGATGTTCAGACTAATTATGCATTTCTGGCCAGGAATATTTTAATCCTCATCTCTGGGTCTGATCTGAGGATCCTGCAAAGCAGACACATTCTGTAGTCCATTACATCCCCAGATAATGCTTTTAGCAGATGTTTACCCTTAAACACAAGTTTAAGTCTTGCTGGAGTCTGCAGAACTTCAATACATGACTGAGGTAAAGTGTTCTCTCAGAGAGCCATGCCTGAGTGGGGACAGCCTGATGAGTCGGAGACACAGCCAGGATTAAATAAATATATACATACATAAACTGATTGCTGCCGCTTCTGATTGCCTCTGTGCTGAACATTTCTCTCCATGTCTCTTTCCATTGTCACACTCTGTTCTAAGTGATGACTGAGGGTTTTCTGTGTGACACAGTGGCTATGAAGAGTGAGATGGGAAGTGGAGACAGCATGTGCAGAAATGATGTGGAAATCATCCTCCCAAACAAAGCCCAGCTCACAGGACAACCTCTCATTATTTTGTTCTCCCATGGAGAACAGAAAGACATGACTGATGTATTTGAAGATGATAGGCAAGTTCTAGAAGCCAGCAAATGAAGGCAGAAGAGAGTCTCATTGGGTTCAGCACAGTCAAATGACATCTTTCTGTAAGGCAGAGTATTCCTTTGCAATGACTAAAGCCCAACCATCACCATAATCTTACTGCTGTCTACTATTACCTGAAAGGTGATAGTAGCGAGCTGAGTGTCAGTCTCTTTTCCCAAGTAACAAGTGACAGAACAAGAGGAGATGGCCTCAAGTTGTGCCAGGGGAGGTGCAACTTGGATCTTAGGACAAGATTATTTGCTGAAAGGGTTGTAAAGCTCTGGAACAAGCTGCCCAGGGAAGTGGTGAAGTCACCATCCCTGAAGGTATTTAAAAGCTGTGTAGATGTGGTGCTGAGGGACATGGTTTAGTGGTGGACTAGGCAGTGATTGTTTAACAGTTGTACTCAGTGATCTTAAAGGCCTTTTCCAACACAAATTATTATATGATTCTATAATTCTATAAACACACTCCAGACTTGCATATTCTCTCTCCATACCAAAACACCCCTTGTAGAAATACTTATTGGCTTCAGCCTAACACATCATTGTCATATATGCTGACAGGTTGTTATCAGAGAAAAGGAATTATTATAGTTATCATGATCATCATCCACACAATCAGTCCTTGGCAAGAAATATGTGGGGAAGGCAGAGCTTAGAAATCTAGGAGGTGGTCCTTCATAACCAACTCACAACGGATGAGATTTGCCTGGAGGGACCATAATCCCCAGACACTGATTCATTTGGGAAAGAGTTAAGGCATGTTATCAATCCCTCTTTTGGATGGAAAGGAAACAAGGGAAGATCATTAGAGGGAGGCTGGAGAATGAGGGCTGAGCCACCCTGGGAGAGGATCTACAGAAACAGTTAAGCCTGGAGAACCACTCTTTCCCTAAACATCTTTTTAGTCTATACATCAAGTCAGTTTTGAATATTATCAATGGAGTGAGTGTTTTGCACATCACAATCTGTTCCAATGGTGTTTTAAGAGCAATTTCACAGTATTTTAACTCTGCTGGGTTTTGTTTTGTTTGGATTGTTGATATGTTGTTTTTGGGTTTGTTTTTTTTTTTTTTGTTCATTTTTAAGAAGAGTGAGGCTGTTCTCTAAACAGTTTATAGAGAAGGTTGGAAAGGCTACACAGTGGAGGCTTCTCAGAATTAAGGTAATTTTCTTAGTGTGTAATAATTTCAGGTGAGAAATTTGATTTATGGGAAAAGGCAGCCCAAGTAAAGAATGTGGAATGTGTCCTGATAAGCTTTGGTAGAATTACATTTCAATGTTCATCAAAGATTTACTGTCTAATGCCTTTTGTGTACCAAGCTCTTATTCCTCACTTGTCACAAGATCACTGGATGTGCTTTGTGCAAAAATGTAGCTTTTGTGTTATACTTTTAATCATGTTGTATCTAAGTGTCATTTGCTCGTATATGCTTTGGTCATCACAGGTTTATCTCAGCTAACTTTAGACATCTACATATTAGATGTTAAAGAGTTATCAGCTTAGGCTCAGTTAGATGTCTAGCTTTTATTAGCATAAGTTAATAGTCAATGAGTCTCACCTCAAGCTATGTTTTCTCAGTGCAAATGAGTACCTATCCTTTCAGTCAATAATTGTAATGTTGCCTTGACAAAGGCTAAGCAGCATTTCAGGAATGATACTGTTCAAAACGTTGCAGTTGTCCACGATAATAAACGTGATAAATAATTTATTTTATCAAGCCAGGAAAACTTGAGAACAGAATATGCAGTATTGGCTAAGTGGAATAAAGAAACAAGGCATTTTCAGCAGTCTGCAGTGTTAACCTTAACAGAGTTGCTTCTGTGGTGGGAATTAGATTCCTTGAACTTAGATTTCAGGTGGGCTAAGCAATTGTACCAAAATGCAACAACTTTTCTCTCATAGTGAAGTTGGTCTTATGCTTGCAGAGTTTAAAATTAACAAGCCCATCTGATCAGGGCTTGGAAAGCATTTTAGAAAGCCAGCTTTCTTGCACATGTAAAAACTTTCTTTGGATCTTACCACAAAATTTGCTTTGAAATGCTCATAAACCATACTGCTGAATTCAAAGTATAAAAATATGTCTTTTGTGCAATAGCATCTCCAAAAAAAATGTTTTCCTGGTCTACTGTGAAAAAAAAAGAAAAATCTTCTTTGGCTTCTGGGACATTTTTTCAGCTACTCCTTTTTCTGTGGGAAAAAAAAAAAATTCTGTTGTGTTCATTTCATCAGTAAAAACATTTCTCCTGGCTTGCTTGAATAGTATAATTCAAAATGTTCTTGTAGAAGAAAGAATTTCTGTATTGCATAGAGAAGTATCACAGTATATTTCCTAGCTCACAACAGATGTTTCTGTAATTGTTGCTCAGTTGTTGTGCTGTAACAACTTTCAGCACGGACTTGACCAACAATAAAACATAATCTCACCATCAATACACTTTTCATTAAAGCTGTTAAATGGAAGCAACAATCTTTCCCTTTATCCATTGCTGATCTATAATCCAAAACCCTTCAAACACTTTGCAGTGAAGGGTGATTGCTGCCCCTATGTTTTTGCTGATGGGTTGGTGAGTTGACATTGAGAAGCTTAAAGGAGCAGAGCTATTGAGCTCAAGGATGGAAAACCTAACTCTAATAAAATCTGGCAATTGTGGACTAAGCTATGTGGAGACCCCATTTCTCATAGACTATAAACACTCCTGCTTTTCACCTTATACATGCTATCTGGTCATTTTGTAGGTTATTTGTACATCTGACCTTTGATACATTCTGGATTGAATATATTTAGAAGAAATTGCAACTTCCTTGCAATGTTTTTACCCCACTTGCCACAGTTAACACATTCTCCACAAAAACTCCACTGAAACATTTGTGTTTGCAAATTTCTTAAGAGTAGAATAAGCATAAAAAATATCATACACTAATGATTAACAAGATGTACAAACTAAATGCTCCCAGTATAACCATTGTAACAAATTAATGGTACATGAAATGAATATTAAGTCATCTACGTGCAATGAATATTAAATAATCTTTTAGCATATTTTTAAAAGCTGTTTTATCAGAACTGAAAATGTTATCTAGCTGCTGGAGTGGACCAACAGGTATATTGAGTTAGATAGCTCTGTATCACTTGGAGGCATGTTATGCCTGAAATGTGCTGCTGAACCCATTCCCTTATTTGATTTACTGGTGTAAAGCAACTGGTTGTTGTATTAGTGACACCAGTACCTTGAGAATAGAGGGCAAGGACACTGCTCCTGAAGCTCAGTGTTTCTGGCCTGGGAGGATGTTCTCCCACTTTTGTCTCATTGCTTCCTGGGGGTGTAGCACTGTTGGGGAAGGTGTCAAGAAAGTCACACCCTCAAGGTGGACCATGTAGGGATTTCAGATACCATCCCCTGTGCCTCTGGCATAGCCTTTCTCTTCAAGCTCAATATGATCACAGACTAACACATGACAGGTCGAAAGAGGAGTGAGACTAATCAAGGATGCTTCTGACCCTGAGAGATGCCACCACCTATCTGAGGCATCTTCTGGGCTTAATACTTAAGAAAGACTTGTACCTTCCCAAATCCACAAAGGAAGCCAGGTCAGATATCCTAGGACATCTCAAATGAATGAAACATTTAATCCATCAGACAATGCATTCATTACTGTATTCTTTCCCTGCAGCTCACCACATGCTACGTCTACTCCATTGCTGCATGCTTAGCAGCCTGTCCTGCTGGCCCTCACGCTGAGGCAAATGTAGGCATGCTGTGATGCCCTCTCTGGAAACCATGGAAGAATTTACCACCTGCATTTTACGTAACATATTGACATTTGAATGGCTTTAATGAGGGTCCCTACTGCAAAGGAGCAATCAAGGGTAGAGCTATGAAAAGGTTTTCATTTGTGGTGATAGGAGAGGTCTGTGGCCTCTGAATGCTGTTCCCTATCCTGGAAGTCCAGGGTGAATAATTTAGATACTTCTGGAAAGACCCAAGAATGAGGTGGTTTTAAAAAGGTCAAAGCATGTATTTTACTTATGTGGCTGGACACATACATAAAAAGGTATCTACATGAATATACATACACATATATCTACACATAATGGAATTTGCTGTTATCAAAAGAACTACAAACACCAAATGAGGACTGAACAGCTGGAGCTAGATCAACATATTGTACCTTACCCTACGACTCAGCACAGGAGAATTTAATTGTCCTAGAGGCAAAACATCTCTCTCAATTGGAAAGGCTGGGGTGGCTGAGCCATCTTTGCTTTTTACTGAGTACATACAATGATACTAAGGGATACACTTTAATGAGGAAGATGCTATGGATCAGAATTGCAACATTTTTTTTTTTAATTTCCCTTAGAATAAGAAAAAAAATGGTCATTTAGCTACACAGAAGAAACTTCTTAATGGTCACACCCAAATGCAAAAACTCCATTCAGTTCCCACCTCTGCCAGAAACAACTTCTGTGTGATGGGAAAAGCCCCATCACTCACCCTTGCTTCAGACTTTCTTTCTACACAGTCCCTTAATAAAACAACACACCCTCTATGAGTACTGGGACTGCAAGAAGAAACCTGTATAATGACATGCCATAACAACCTCTCCACCAGACTTGTCCTAAGTATCTTTACAGTTATGACAGTACCAAGAATAGTTCATAGGATTAGTTCTTATAAACAGCCTCATTATTCTGCATCCCTTGACCAATTAATAAGTATTACAATATAGTATATTATAAAAATAGAGTACAAAAATAATATTTAAGTTTTTATAGAAAATTTGGTATTGTCTGATGAAAATAACCTTACTCTCCAGGCTATTCCCTCAGGCCAATATATTGTACAAATATCATTAACATTTGACTTTGTGCTACTCTTCCTCATTTCATTATTCAATACATCTCAAGGAGGGCTTGAAGCTAATGCTGTCATCTTGAGCAAACTGATGTGATCTTTCCTTGCACAACAGAAGCTGAATAAAAGCAGATGATGCTCATGCATCCCCTTTCCCTACACTGCTCCCAGTGACTCTGCCCCTCCTGACCATGCTTCCTACCATAGATAGGCATTTTACTGCTTATCAATAGATCTCCATCATTCTGTGAATGAGAATGACTTTCCTTCAGACCTGTTTTTATAAAGCAAACCTAGGAGCAATTAGTCCCCTGCTGTGAGTTTATACACACCAGCTATACTGCAGCTGCTCTCTGTTGCCAGCACTAAATTTTCCTCAGTAGTGGATCAACGTGTTTAAACACTTTGATCTTCTTTATCTCAGTGACAAGATTTGAAAGCCTCCTGGATGAACAAGTTTTCTTTCGGGTGCAGCTCCATCTCATCCACCATTTCAGTGCTGACCTGAAACTTCGGTACTTTATTTACTGGAGAGGTGTCATCTTTTGAAATGGCTTCTCACATCCTCTCAGAAAGACTTTTTGGGTTTTTTTCACCCCCTAACACTGAGCTTAAGTAATGGTACTTCAAACAGCAGATAAGAGGCACAAAGGGGACTCAGTCTTATACGCAGAAATTCAGAATCATCTTAATCTCTATCACGTACTTTCTGATTTTCTTTTTAATCACCCACACCACAGAGAACTTGCTATTTTATTTAAGCTGCCTTATTACTGTTACGTTATGAAAGTTTAACTAATGTTTAGAATATATAGGCACAAATAATGTGCCTCAGATGTGGGTACAGTTAAGTAGATGATGGGAGACAAGAATTAGTGTCACCATCTTATTTCTGATGGATTGAAGCTTACTCTTATTTTCTTACTTCTCAAGGAGCCACAAGTTAACTGTTAGTGATATGAAACTGCTAAGCAGGAGTGAACATTAAGTGACTGTCAGGCTTATTCCTCCAACCATTGCAGAATTCCTGATTTTCCTACTCAAACCAAGTCTCTGGCCTTTACACGCTATGGGATTGGTACAGTTGTGAATGAGGAATCCAACTTATACCTCATTAATGAAATTACTTATCTGAGCTTTGGACCGTAGATTGGTTTAACCCCAAATAGACCTAATTTACTTACGTGTAAATGTTATCTCCTGTGATAAAGAGAAGAGAGTTACACTGCTGGTGAAGTAGATGGAAGTAGATGGTAATCTTATTGTGGCCTTACAGTACTGAAAGGGGGCCTATAAGAAAGATGGGGACAGGTTTTTTAATAGGGCCTGTAGCAACAGGACAAGGGATAATGGTTTTAAAAAGGGTAGATCAGACTGGATACAAAGAATAACTTTTTTACACTGAGGGTGGTAAGACACTGGTACAGCTTGCTCAGAGAGGTGGTCTGTGCCCCATCCAACATTCAAGGCCAGGTTGGATGGGGCTCTAAGCAACTCGATCTAGTTAAAGATGTCCCTGGTGAATGCAGGAGGGTTGGACTAGATGACCTTTAAAGGTCCCTTCCAACCCAAACCACTCTATGATCCTGTAACAATTTAACAGTTTAATCAATGTTACAACTTTCTGGATGTTAGGACAAAATTAACAGGCCTGTGTTCTTACCAAAAGCTTGCTCAGAAATGCAGATGAAGAATTTTTGCTCACTCCAGTATTTGGTGCTGGCAGTGACACAGAGTTCTAGAATAAACAGCATAATTAGAGACTTTTTTTTCCACAAAAGTTTGCTCTCTAGGCATGGTTTTAATACCACAGATAATTTGAAGGGTTGGTGGAGAGGCAGATAGCTGAGTCAAAGCTTAGGTGAAGCTTATTTCTGCTGTGGCTTGAGTGCTCCCACCCTGCACCGTCTGGTTTTATTACGGAGGTGGATGGAATGTGCTCTGCTCCATTTCCAGGGGAGCCACACAAGCCCGGCATAAATCAGTCAGCAAGTACCTTGAACCACACATATTAGGAATGCAATGAGAGGAATTCCAAAATGAAGCATGTTTAGACAAAGAGGTAATTATGGCACAGAGAGAAAAGGAGAGCAAGAATTTCAGCAAGAATCAGGGATGGAGCACAGTAGCTCAAGGAGGGTGAAAGTCTGATTCTATATTTATATACTCCATAAATGGGGTGATTTAAATCTCTTGAATACAGTGTAACAATATCTATTGGAAGTGAATATCACAGACTGGTTTACAGTCAAAGAGTATTTTGGAGACTGGTCTTCTAATATCCATACAGATCAGAGAGCCAGATTCTAGTCTCATTTACAGAGGGTCTGCCCAGGTGCATTTTTATCGTCATCAATGGAGTTTCATCGTGCAATGCAGAACGGAGTCAAATGATACCTAAGTGTCTTGTGTTTGCACTGCAGAAAAAGAAGGGGAGAATGGATTGGTCTGTATCACTGCATGCTGCAGGTTTGACCATAAAAATGCATTCCCAGTGGGTCAGCACCTGTTTAGATAAATGGTTTACTTGAAATACACAATGCAGTAGAGCTTGCACATTCACCCATATGGCACTAACATCAACTGCCAGCTGTGGCCAGTCGTCCAATATGTTCTCTCCATCTATGACATATGAAACCATATGGAATTATCTATCCATTAGGAAGAGATCATTTTCAGGCAGGAAGTTTTTCTGACACAATTATTAGATGTGGCGTTCTTGACCAGGAACAGACTGATATAGGCCAGAAACAAAAAGGGGCTTATGTCGTCTTAAAGAGTCATGTGAAGAATTTTCTGTTTTTAAATCATCTTTCAAGATGGTCCTTTTTTTTTTCTTAAGAGTGTCTTTTATCTCTCAGCTTAATGTCATCCTGCTGAATGGGTTGCTTTTCTCTCCACCCATTTCTGCGATGAGTGATCATGAAGCTTTGAGGGCTACTGTTTTCCCCTGAGTTTGGGTTTGATTAGGGCCAGCAGATAGGTACGTGACTTGCTAGACACAATCTGTTTTAGGAGCAATTGCTGCAAACCCTATTCACAAATGAGTGGTCCCAGAACTCGGACTTGACTGTCTTTCCTTCCCAAGTCACCTTCTTCTTGCACACGCTGTGGGCTTTGCTCTGAACCAAAAATAAACACTGTATATAAGGATAAAATGAAAGGAAAACAGTGACAACAGAGTCAGTGGCTGAATTCAATAATATCTTTATTGAGACAGAAAATTGTATTAGGGCAGTTTGTCTGCTCTCAATCTGGAATAACTCAATCACTCTTGATTTGCACCAATGCAAATGAGATGAGAATCTGCCCTCAGAACACTTACTAGCTATGCTCATTGACATGATCAGAAGTACAGTGTTCCCTATAATCAGCCCTGGTTTACCTCTAATGGATATAAGTAGAGACAAGAGCCTCAGGCATTTCAGGCTCTGTAGTGAGTAGCTGATTCCTGCCTGTCTGTACAGTAGGCAGATTATGTACAGAGGATCTGAGAAGCTTATTTTGGAAATTATGTGGCCCCCAAATTAGTCTGAAATTCAAAAATATTTCTTAAAAGTAGCACTCAGAGGTACTGGATGTCTCCCCCTATATGCATTGTACCTCACCTGACCCAGCAGAAAATCTTTTGAGTTAAATCAGTGTCAGATGATAAACTGTTCTGACCTGTGGTACAGCACAGACTATCCAAGAGACAACATAAGTACTTCTAATATTAAAATAAATTTGAAGTAAGAAGTTCTGTGATCTAGCACCCTGGTACTTGATTTGGGCTCTTGCACACTCTAATGATTCTAGATAGACCCATCAGTAGACATCAGTTCAAAACTCAGTTGTGAGAAGTGTAGACTTGATAGCTGACATCAAGAACAAGAGAAATATTGTGATCAGTTACTGTCTTCTGTTTGACATAGCAATGGCCCATCTCCAGTCCTTTTCCTCTCCTTTCCTTTTTACAGGAGCTGGTCACCACTGAAAGGATCTGGATATGGGCAGTAAGTTTTGTGCTGTTTTCCTGACATTGACATAAGATATATTCTGGAAAAGAGAGATTGACAACTGCTTGTGGTATCATCACAGCCTGCAGTTAGGGCAGTAAGTGGGAAGCCAGTAAAAACACAACATATACTTCTTTAAATATAAGCTTCACAATAGTAGGTGGGGCTCTGCAAATGTCCATCTGTTTGGTTGTGTTCTTCATACCCAAGTAACAGTATTCACACAATATTTCCTTCCTTGTCATCTGTGCTGGTTACTGTAGTCTTGAAAAGTTGGTTACTATAGACTTGAAAGTGTCCAGTGTCCACAGAGATGGTTATCGGAGCATTAGTGAGAAAACACCAACCAAGGACCTTTGCAGACAGACTAGGATATACTCGCATCACAACAGGGCAATTTAATGTGTGCTAAGTGGAGATTTCAGACAATTTTTTCCTGGCTAGATGGCCGTATGCAGAAGGTGACCATGACAGACACGGTAGGTGAGAATTCATACAATACACTTCAGAATATTTTAGGCACCTAATTACATGCAACACAAAACATCTGAAGTAGGAAACCTAAATCCTCTACCTAGTTAATGCAGACTTTCCAGACAAACTAACATTTAAAACTAACATTTAACTAACATTTAAAATCAGATGGCGTGAATGCACCAGTAATTGCCCACTTTGCTGACAAAATCAACAAGCAGGTAGTAACAGTCATTCTAGCCTACAGACAGAGCACTAACTGGGAAGCAGGATACATGGATTTGTTTCCTATCTATATTGAATGAACTCCTTATGTTAATCTTTCCAGGGACATTAGCCCACAGTTTTCCAGTTCTACTTTGCTGGAACTCCAGTTTGCCTAATAAAGGATGCTGTTGTCCATCTACTAGTCACAAGCAGTTGTTCCAGCACTTCTCTTTTTTTCCCATGACCAGGGACACTTGTGATACATCTGATGCTCACATTTTTCTAAATAAGTTTTACTTTTCTGAGCCACAATATTGAGCAGCACTGACATATTGACATCTCAGGAGGCTTCTAGTTCTCTAGCAGTTTAGCTTGAAGATTATTATCCCAGTTTATTTTGCAGTTATTTGTTTTTATGACATTGTGACAATTTTTCTCCCACTGACAATTTGCCTTCCTTTAGTCCTGTAACTGCTTATACTTCAGCAGCTTGTCTTTATCATACCTGACATTATTTTGAAACACCACATGCAAGCATCTCACTACTCAAGAAGTTCAGCTCAATACCATGCCATACCATGTGTTGATAGTTCAACTCATTGCTTTCCCAGATTTAATCCATAGCAGAAATTTCCTCGCTCAGATTTGTCAACAGCTGCTAGTTTACCAAGTCAACATATCACTTTAACTCTGACATGTATATCTCTGCTTTAGACTACAATCTGGATCAGATAGCTTCCAAAATCTACAGGGTTTATTGATTAGGTCTATAGAGATCATAATCAATCAGGAAGTGATAAAACAAGCTAATCCATATGCTTTGGTGCATGTGTATCTATAGACAGGTTGTTTAAAACATACAGATACATAAAAATATTTAACATAACCATCAAAATGTTATACATCAGAGTTTACTGCTTTCATAACTGTATTTGAACAAAACATCCCAGAAATTCAGCAAAACTTAGAGATTGTGTTTCCAACCTGACATTTTTACTGGAAATTGATAGGATTATTCAGTTTTTCTCTATGCTTCTACACCTACTGCAAACAAGTGCTATACCCTCAGTGCCAACCTAAAAGACAGTATCCTGAGAATATGGTTGATAGTAACAACATTTATCTCAAGCACAAAACAGTATAGATATATGAAATGCTAACAAAGCCCACATGCTGCACAGATCAACCTACCAGTCTTGTGTCAGGAATCTGTTCTACAAAAAAGTGACAGCCCAGTTGCAGGAGCAGCAAACTCCAGAGCTGCCCATCAGACAACTTCAGAGACACTGCATTAAAATCCTGGAGAAAAAGCCAACAGAAGTTGACTGCTTCATTATTTGTCACACTGAGTCTTGAAGAAAATTCTACAGGAGTGTTTATTCTCACACCTTCCTGAGCACCTCTTCTCACAAGCTGAAGCCAACCTGACTGTTGGCAGAATGTGGCAGAAACTGTATCAAAATATAACAGTAGCTGAATTCCTTCTTATTTCTGTTTTAGTTATTTTAGGCTGCAAAACTAAGGTGCTGGCCAGATACTTTCTGAGAAACCCCTGGCATATTAAGTCATGGGAGTTCAACATAACAAACTGGACCTTTAGGCAGGTGCGGCCTAATTAGAATTACCTCAGCTTTTCATTAACTTCAGTAGAGATGCATTGACACTGATGTGGAGTTAGAGTGAAGACTAGTTTGTCTTCTGTAACACGCAAATGCCAGCCCAGATCCAGGTATAAGACATGCAGCTTGTTCAGAGCCATCATTCAACAGATTCCTGACTCATTTATGCCTCGATTCTTTTCCCACTTGTTGCCTACTGAGACATGATGCCTTCTGGGGCAGGGTTGGTCTTACGTGTGTTTACCTGTGGACTGATGCTGCCTGAAACTATAACATTCAAATATAAATACTCAAAATGTCAGAAAAATGTTTATACCTGCATCATTTCTTTCCTGTGTGGGAAAGGAAATAAACTGCAAAAGTAAAAGGCAGACCTTCAGTGATGCAATACTATGGTTTGTAACAATATAGTTATTTTAGTAGGACATTTATATTCTCAGCTGATGTAGTTATACTGTTAAAAACATGCAGTGCTGACCCAGTCTGAAGCAGATTCTGCTGGAGCAGAATGTCTCACAGTGCTGCTGCAATCCTGACTGGTACACGTGGATGTTACTGTAATGCAAATAATGAATAATAAAAAGTAATAATTTGACATGAACTGTATGCACTGTGCTGTCATGGGCAGGCAATGCAAATTACTTGTAGAATTCTTTTCTGCTCTCCTGTATTCTGCTCTAGATGACAAGCTCTTTGTTAACTTTGCCTTCGCTGTTAGCAATGAAAATGTGCATATGTGGCAGCTAGTAACTCAAGCTTCCCACAGGGACAGTTAATCCTCTGCTCTTTGGTCCTGTGCTTAGTTGCCTCAGTCACTTTCCCCCTGCAGATCCAGTAACAGAGCACGAGAAGACATGCCAGAAAGAGAATGAGAGTGATAATTAACCACAAGGAATGGAGAAACAGGACTGGTTAGAAAAAGCAAGAAACAATGGCATGTCAAACAGCGAAACATCAGTTCTTAATGGTTTAAACAAGTAACATGAAAGCCTTGTACTTTCTTGTCTGGTGACATAGGAGTCGCCCTATACAGAGAAATATCTCTCCCTTAAAGGAAAATACTAAACAATCCCATCTTTAATAAGTGACTGGAAACCCAGAGGCACAATACAGACCCCCTTTGTTTATCACAGACCTTATATGCTCAGAGGTCTTCAGATGAATGAGGTGCCAGACAGCAGTCTGGGAAGGCTGGGGGTGTTAACACCCTCCATCAGCTTCACAAAACCATCACTGCACGCACTCAGACTCCACACTGTCTTTCCCACAGTGGCTGAGGATAATGAGTGAGGAAATTATTCCAAAACTAGAAAAAGTCTAAAATAAATCAATTTCTATCTCAAAGTCTAGTTTTATGCTGTATATTTACAACAGGATTGATATGCTGAGAAAAAAAACCACAACAAATTAGCTTTGATGAGTTCAACAGTAAAATTCCAAGAGTCACTCGCTTTCCTTAGTAGGGGCATCTAGACCTGTTTGAGATCTCATAGGGTACCCACAGCTTCTTGCCCATGTAATGTACATCTTTTAGAATGCTTTGTGGCATCTCATGTGAATGTCTGTGCTTAGGTACATGGTACTTAGGTTCTTCAGTCTATACTGGGTTACAGTTTTACCCTACAGTTAGTTCTAGCTGAGATATCAGAGTTTGCAAGAAAACTTCCTTTTCTTACTTGGATCACGTTAGCAGTCAATCCTTGGAGAACGAAACACTGCAGAGGTAGGATGAAAATGTGTGACTAGCATAGAACTTGTTTACCCTCTCTGGCTTGCAGCATGGGGAGCAGATCATACATTTCAATGCATAGTAAATGTTAGAAGAAAAAACTTAGGTTTGGTTGCCAGGTCTTTAAGATTTTTCTTATTTGTAAAATGAAGATTCAAAACTGTAACCTCTTAAATAAGGGTTTGCCTAATGCCTTGTATAAAGCACACTGAGTTCTGCTCTGACACCAGTTTTACATCTGCATGACAGTGTTAGCCTCCACATTTGCACAACTGTGGCACCAACTCTACATTAATTTTATTGAAAACATTAGACCTATCTGCAGAGAGGCCATTTCAAAGCTCAGGACTTTTGATGATCTGTCAAAATTCTTACTTAAGACAAGAAAATCCCAAGCTACCTGTTTCTCTTTCAGCAGCAAACTAACACGGGGGAAAAAAAAAAGGAGGCTTCTGCAGTCTGCATGAGGGCTGATCTGTCAGGTTCTGCTCACGGCTTTCTTCAAATTGAGGTCCAAGCACAGCCACCTGGGAGTCACTTGACTCCCAGACTTGGTTGGACTCACGACAACTTTCCAAATATCCATGCGCTTGTTCTAAGAAAAGAGATCCAGCATTATCTTTAAAACTGAGTCAACCCAGAGCTCTGTCCCATAAACTCCGCTGGACAGATAAGTCCAAAAGCACTTTGGCAGGGAACGTATATCTGACACCTTTCTCTTCCATGATGCCTTTGCAAGTAGACTCCTAAGCTAAACTAGTCATTGATAGAACACTTGGTAAAACAAAAGGGGATTTGGGAAGGTATTTGGCAAAAATAGCCTGGTTGATAATGCACATTATGTCCAGGAAACTCCTTTGAGCTTACACTTCATCAAGCTAGATTATTTCCTATGCGAAGGGTAATCGAAAAAGGTACTGAAGTGCATGCAAACAGGTCAGTGAACCCCTACACAAAGTGTAACCTCTCTCTGCAGGGTGTTATGGAGAATTAAAAGCATGTGGGCTGGGTGAAAATTCCTCATTTGCACGAGGACAGGAGTGTATAACAGCCTCCTTTGCTCTTCCTCACTCCTCACACTTGTAGAATAAAGACTACCCAAAACTATAAAGCTGCCAGCATGGTGTTTACACCTTACTAAAAAATTGCAGAGAGCAGCAGGGTTTTGGTCATGAAAACCTTTCTTCAGGGTGAAATAGTCACAGGAAGGGGGAGAGAGAAAACATGTTGATTGCAAATGCGATAGAAAAAATACTATGATTTCTGTTGAATTTACAGAGTTAATTTATGAGAATTTACAAAGCTGCCAGGCCTTTAAGAAAATCCCTGGTGTAGGATGAGCTTACACATAATCGGTTTGCCCTTCCGTGTATTTTCTGCTTCTGACAGACCCCTTAGATGGATTTCCTAGGCAGATGGAGCTGGGCATTTTTTGGAAGGAGGCATCCTGGGCAGGGAAGAGTTACAACCACAGATGCCCCACATTTGCAGTGTTTCTCTAAGCTTCTGTACAAGAGATGCTGCTGGCCTCTCTCTTCATGTAAAAAAAGATAAAATCGGGTCACTTAAGACAGGGAAAAGAATGAATAAAACAAACACAGAGCTCAAAAATCACCACTAAGAGAACATCCTGTACATCTAAGAGTAAAGGGAGAAGAGAAATTCCTGCAGTCAGACTCCAGTTCTTGCACCAGTTCCCTTTGTTGCCATGAGAATGTGGGTTTTTTTCTGCCTTTGTTTCCCCACCTACAAAACGGGGACAGTACTTACATAATCACTTTGCAAAGTGCATAGGAGGATTAGCTGGCTATTAATTGTGATATAAACAGAGCTATGAAAGTGTGAAGGAGTATTTTTAATAAATATCTCATTACCTCATTATATTTTTTACTTTAGTTCTTCCCAGAATAGTCAATCAAATTGTCAAATAGTTTTGTTCTGCCATCCTCCCCAAAAATGCTAACGCCCTAGCCATCTCATCCCTGATGGGCTGTCTTTACCTCAGATAACTTCCACACAACACCTGCTTTTATACAATGTTAGTCATGTATGCACGTCACATTAAACAACAACAGATTGATTTGTATATTAATAATCTGACCTTGCTTTAGTTGGACAGGCAATGGTGTTTTACATCCTGTCATGCTGCAGACACAACAGGTTATGGATCCTTGTTATGCTGCTCTGAATATTGAGTGGCTGCAGTGAAGGCTTCAGGCTTCTACCACAGAAACAGAGACCAAAATAATTTTAAATACTGTGGAGTATTTAAATAACTTGGAAGTGGCTGCATTTCTGCTCTTCAGGATTTAACCTGCACATGCCTGAGAGATTTTGTGCCCTTTGCAACTAAGGGCCAGGGCAAATTTATTTTCCAGCATACCCAAAACCTATTTTATTTGTTCTAATCAGATTGACCTCAATTCAGTTGGCTTCCTCCAAGCAAAATTCACTGTACTGCTCAAGAAGAAGAAAAAAAAAGCCCTCACAATATCTGCCAGATGTAGTGACCCTCAGCTAAAAAAAAAAGATTTTCATCAGCATATTATTTCATTTCTTCAGCTGATTTTTCTTTTGTCTCTTAAAAGCCTGTGGGACAAAAAGACAGCACTAACTTTCCTCCCCATCACAATACTCAGTGATAACATTAGCTGACCCACTTCAGTGCTGCAATGAGTTCTGCTATTAAATGACTAAAGGCAAATTGACTCTCCTGTCTTCTCACAATGCAAGTCTCAATGCATATGAAAAGACTTACTTCTTTTTTTTTTTTTTTCTTTTTCTTTTTTTTTTTTTTCTTTTTCTTTTTTTTTAATAATTTTGAGGGCTTACCACTTACCAAAGAGTGCTTTCTAGGAAGAAGGAAGCTGACATATGACCAAGGTAAAGATGGTAATTTAGACTGTTTATTTTTGCACATTACACAAAAGAAGGACTATAATAGGTCTGAATTAACAGTAGAGAGTTACTTGACACTGATTTCCTACCTTTGACCAGCTCTCAGTGCAGAAAGTGCAGGTGTGATGGATGTGCACCTGGGTTGTGCAGATGTGTGAAATGATGACCTTAGAAAGCACCTGGGAAAATGGCAAAGAATTCAGTCTAACTGTCATTCAGGTCTTTCCATGGGATTTTCCTAGAGGTGGCCTGACTGCTTGCACAAGAGCAGATTATAGCACAACTTCTGGTCCTGTTTTCTGGTACCATCTCCATACCAAAAGAGGGTGCAGCCCATGGCAGACTTTGTTCATACCAGAATACAGTTCCTTGCTGTCTTTGCTTCCTTAGATTTTTAAGTCACTGCACTGACTGGATCTAGTCCTGTTCCTGAACTGCCTGAAAGCCCTCTTCAATCTTTCCTGAGTTTGAAGTCTCACTAATCTTCCTTCATTAGGCTGTGGCAGATGATCTTCTTCCTCACTCTCTTGTGTATAAGGGATACAGAAACAGAAATAACTGTTTGCTTTTGAACCCTTGTGAGCATGTGCAAATCTCAGTGCTTGCTCATGGTTGTGTGCAGCCTTGATTCCTCCTCCACTTTTCTGACATTGCCCAGGAATTTCCTTCTTCTCCTGTCCTGCTATGAGGGAAGCATCAGTCTAAACTAGTCTTGTCATCAAATCTTACTGATCTTGGACATAAAATGCTTGCAAATGTGATGCTTTGAGAAAATGAGAATGCAGTCAGATAGACCCATCTGTTCCCCCTTGAAGTCTAGAGACATACTTGTCTGATATGAGATGAAGAGAAAAATTGTGATGAAAGGCAACTGGCTTTGGGTTCATTTTAAAGAGGCTTTCTCATTCAGTCATAAAATATTCTGATTATTCACTGCAGGGCTGTTTAAGATCTGGATGTGTCTTCCAGAGCTAAGGAAAGGATGGTGTTCACCCATTGCTTACTTGTAACCAGAGGGTCCATTGTATGCTGGCATGTAGTTGGGCAAAATGGAACAAAGGGGAAGCCATTAACTTCATTAAATTAATTATCAATCCATTGTTAATATGAATCATTGATAATGATGACTTTATTGTTTCCACATCAGAAGGCAGTTCATGCCAACAGAGTGTTATAATGAAAATAGGAGACCAACATTTCCCAGATCACAGTAGATGGGCACATATTTTGAATACCAAGATAGAGGAAGGGGAAGATACCTTCATGGACTGAGAACTCTAACAAGATTGAACTATAAACTATGTGCTGGACATGAATTACTGTAATCTAGATCACTAGGGACTCACTAATTGGACATTTAATAGCAGGCACATAAATAAAATTCCTCCTGATTGTAGACAGATTACATGCACATGTTTGGTTCTCTTTTGGCTACATATTCTTCATGATTCCTGTTACATGGCCCATTGATAGGATTTTAAAATTTAATCCCCCAGGCTGATGAGTTCAGAAAGTACTTCCTAAATAATGTATTGCCAATACTGATCTGAATTAAGACCAGTCTGTAAATGCTGTACCATGCAATTGATTTGGCTTTACACCGATTGTTTTCTTTTTCTTATCTCTCTATGCTTCCCAGATGACATAAACCAATAACTGCATCTTGGAAAAAAGAAATTAGAAAAAAAAAAAAGGAAAAAAGAAAAAAAAAAGAAAAGAGATCATTCTTATTTTAGTGCTTATTCAAGGAACAAGAATAATACCTCTATGGGATTAACAGAACACTGTTAAGCAGTGTAAGAATGCAATTTTGGGTTTGTGAACATAATGGTAGTAACAGTCTACATATCTGGAGTGCCTTTCATTTCAGAAGATCCCGAAGATCTTCGCAAATTGAAATTTGTGGAGAAGTGTCATACAGCAATCTGACTAACTTGGGCAACTCTGTTGTATGAGCACTTACCAAGAAGACAGTGAATTCTGTGAAAAAGGCCTTGTTTATGTGTGCTGTAAGGTGATGTAAATATACCCACTATCTCAAAATTTATTCAATATTTTTAATGTACACATGATGGATGAAATATTCAATTTACCCAATGAAGCAATTTTCATTTTTTCATCAGATCAAAAAGGATTACTTTCTATAAATTTTTGTAGATTTGAGAAATCCTGACAATTTGGTGATTATTTTCTTCAAAGTCTGTTTTCAGTTGTGATCCATAACTTTATAATTGATGAACAAATAAAAAACCCAGCAAATGAAGCTGGTGATAGGTGGTAAACAGGTCTCTGAGTTGGTGATTTTTATTTAAAAAAAACTAGATTTCAAACTTTCCTTGCAAAGAAAGTACTACTTTATAAATTTGCTCCAGGTTATTAATAAAATTATTTTTAAAATTAAAAAAAAGCTTTAAAAGAATAGAGGCATTTTAATCTACCCCAATTACACACATTTGTGTTTTCTTTCCCTAAGCAGTTTTTTTATATGTCTGCTTTAAGTCTGCCTGACAATATTTCTGCCCTCTATTTTTGGAACATTAGGCGTATCCTAAACTTATTACACAGCTGCACTGCTTCATTCCTTCTTGCTTCAGTCTGAGGAGAGCATGCCTGGACGAAGCCTGAGCTCACCTTCAACACTTCTTGGTACATACAGGTGGCACATGAAAAGCTGAGTATTTGTTGTTTTAGCTGTAGAAAAGATCCAGGTGTGTAGGAAATTGTGACTCAGAGATAAACACTTTGTAGTATTTCTTGGCTTCTTCGGAGCTGCTGTAACCAACTCATGATGTGCAGCCCTTGCTGTAGGCTGTACACTAAATTGAATGACGCTTTCACACTTGGTAGATGTCAGTACAAATCCACTGAGTCAATCATTGAATCATAGGATTGTTTAGGCTAGAAAAGACCTTTAAGATCATCATATCCAACCATTAATCTAACACTGCTAAGTCCAATGAGACAGAACATGTCCCAGGTTCTAACCCTGATGTTCCAGACGAATGCAAGTCTTGTCCCAGGTATCACAGGGCACATCTACAGTCTTACATTGACTGAGGCCAGGGACTGAGCTCCAACACTAGCTCCCCAATTGCTAGCACTGCTTAGCTGCTGGTGCTCCATAGATGTATTTTGGACCATTCCTGATGGATTTCATTGAAATAAATAATCTCTGGAGGCAGTAACAATGAGTATGTGAGCTTCTTGACACTCGTCCTTTACTCTATAGATAAGTTCCCAGCCCTCTTTAATCTTCTTTCTTTCTTCTTTTTTTTTTTTCTCCCTATTTTTTTAAAAGCACAGAAAATGCTGTAGAGATCACAGATAAGCCATCTTCTTCCAGGGGTGGTTTCCCTAAGCATGCATTTCTCAATGTCTTCATTTTTGTGATTTTTATTTTTTTTTTTAATTTACCTTCTTTAAATACATATCTTACAGAAGCCACACCACTAACCTGCTTTTTAAAATGCATCCTAGAAAATCCTGTTTCTTAGAATGTTTTAATACAGAATTTATACTACAAAGGTTAGTCCAAGCAGGTAACGGACCAAGGCAAACCTTTATTATAGTGTGTATAAAATGAAAAATAAAAATAATGCGGTTTTTGTCAGGCCCATGAATAATGCAAATAGTGAGCTGAATTGTGTCAAAACATAAACCAAGCAATTCTTTTTAGCCATGCAAATCTTCTGTAGCCAGTCTGAAGTCTCAATCACAAAGCTTTTTCTGCAATATTAAAGAGAAGACCTTTCTTTCACTGCAGAGTGATAAAAAGGCACTAAGCCCTGCTCTGTCGTTACTCACGGGTCATTTTAATGTGGGTCTGTAACACTGTGAAAGATGACCTGCAAAAGGCAAGTGGCAGGCTATAATTCTGTGCCTTGGTAGGTAACACCAGGATCTACTAGCTGATAATTGACTTTCCTGTTATACACTTATCATGTGTAACACTTCTAGACCCTCAATGGGTCCTTGTTAACAGTGTGTGTGTTGATTCCTGGGATAGGGACAGAGCAGTAAACTCTCCATAGCATGGAAACAAATGTCCCATCATGATTGAAAGAATCAGCAACACACATGTAGCTGTGAGTCCAATTCCAGTTGCCAGTTACAGGCAAATTTTTATCATTCTTTTATAGGATATGAGCACTGACTGGCCTCAAAATTGACTGGGGTCCTGTTGTAGAAGCACAGTGTAAGGTTTTGTCTCTGCCCTGAAGACTTCATTATCTGTCCAGGCAAAGGGCTGGAAGAGTATTTAGGAAATACCACAACATTTGTGCCCTGTTTTTAAACACGTCCCTAAGTGCTGACAAGTGGCTACTGTCAGAGAGAGATATGAGTCTGGATGGACCTTTAATTTACCTGGTCTGAGCATTAAAGAGTGGTGAGAGAAAATCCATGCACTAAGGACTCAAGTGATTTGGCCAGAGCCAGGTCAACAGCTGAACAGGGCAGTGAGTCCAGGGATTGCAACCCAGAGCCCAGCCTGGGAATGGCTGCAGCGCATCCAGACAAGCCTCCTCCTCCTTCTCCTTCTCCACCCTGGGTTCTGTGGACAGCTTAATAAGATATGTATCCACTTTCTTTAAGAAGAGATTTCCAGACTGAGGCAGGAGCACTGACACAGACACTGCCTGGGTTGCTTGCATTGCTGCTTCTACACATTTGACATTGCAGAGTGGCAGGACTAGCTGTAAAAGGCTGCCTGGTTAACATGGATAATGAACCAATCTGCATGTATCTGCTCAGAGCAAGCAGTAATACATTCACATATGTATTCCAGCTACATCCTACTTGTGGAGTTTGCTATTCACCTTCATGTGATGAGACAGCCTTTAAAACAGTTCTGCTGCAATCAGCACAGACTATGAACTGCTCCTCTACAGATACAGAGCTTTAAGCAGGCAAAGAGAATGACCAGAGTAGTCTGACAAGACAAAGTACAGCTGGGTCTTTCTATACTGTTCCCTGCTAGCCTGGAGGAGGGTATAACCAGTGTAGGAACATGAACCAGTGGAATTACTGAGTTTCAGAAATGCAAAAATAGATAAAGCATTGGCTTTATCTTCCTTTGCTGCCTTGATAAAGGGTGTCTCCCACCTGTGATTCCTAGCTTGCACTGTAATCTACACCTGCCTTAGTGAGTATATTTTGGATACAGACTTGAAAGTTGTGATGGTATCTGGTTTCCAATAGAGTTTCCCCAGCCATACCTAGCAGGTAATTTGGCTCTGGTTTATTTTGTAAATTTGATACATCATCTCTTCATAAAGTAACTAGATGTGTTTTCTTTTGGATGGCAGAGGAAGAAAGAGCAGAAAAAAAAGGATGGGAAGTTTTAGCAAAATCTACATAAAAATTTACTAAAATACACTAGATGTATAGACCCATTTTTTTTCTCATTATACTTTGTTTCTTTAACTGAATAATGAACTGACACTGATTTTCATCTGGTAACTCATTTGGGATGTTGAATATGTGATGAATCCAAGAGCAGTAAGTTTTATTATTCTAATTTGTTATTGCTAAACTGAGTTTCACCTAAGCAAGCCTGTGGATGTAGAAAAATGTCTCAAGCCAGTTTCGGTTCTGAACCAGACCATGAAGTTATAAATAATAGTCATGTCTTCTATAAGCCAGTGAAAATATGTCTGTAAAATAGTTCACTTTTGGGACACAGCTAAACTTTGGGACACATCTGAATGTAGTTTAGAAGGACTACATGCGAATGCCTGTATGTGAAGGAGAAAAAACATGAAAAGTAACTAGAAGTGGGTTATGGTCTTTTATTTAACTCCATCACATCTATCTTCTTGGAATTAAGCACCAACAAATGCTTGAGAAGAGCTGCAGCTATTTGAAATACTGATACTAAACTGAAAAACATCCTTTCATCTTGAATGTAGGAGTTAATATTGATCCTCTTTACCATGTGGTAGCAGATTTCAAGGTCAGTCTCCCACTGACAACATGAAGCTAGGAGCTGCAGTGCAAGTCTTTTATTTCCACTTTTCCTCATTTATCTGGAGCAAAATATGTATGAGCTATATCCTGACAATTCCCTTTTTTCCAATCTACTCAAATACCACGGTCCTGAAACTCAATCACTTTCTCCCTTGATCTCTTCACCCTTGAAAATGTCCTGTCTCCTTTTATCTTTTTCTCTTTCCAGTCCCTTCTCTTTTAAACTCAGAAATTCCCTCACTCAAAGCATGACACCTTCTGCCACAACTATTCAAGTTTTTGGAATTCAGGTTCAATCCACCAGTGAGAAAAGCTACTTCTCAATGCTGTGGCCCAAAATTAGGAGAATATACTTTTACCTTCAGAATCCAGAGCAGAGCCATATGTGTACTACCTACTGTATATACCTATATTAATCTTTTCAGTGCTTTAGTATTGACAAATGGCTAATGTCCAGGTTTATGAAGAGAAGTTCCTCAATAAGTCATTAAGAAGAAGGGTCACAAAACCTAATCTGAGCTACCTTATGAGATCCAGAGTTCACTGTGGAAAACCAGGAAGTTTCATGGACTCGCAGATTTTTTTATCCCGTTCACTTGTACTCTAAAAAAAATTTCACAGGAAGCTTAAATAACTTACTACATCAATTCTTTAAAACAATTTATGTTTAAATTACTTAGTTGGGGGTTTTGTAATGATTTTTTCATTTAGTTAGAAAAAAAATATTTCTTTAGACAGGATGACAATTGTTGAATGGAAACAGTTACAATTTGCCCGTTTTCATGTTTCCTTTGTCTTCTAGAGCTCTGAGGTGTGAGAAGGTCTGTTCTGTTTAGGGGAACCAAACTGTGACAATCGTTTTGTTCTGGGACATATTGCTACTGCCTGATGCTTTTGAAGCTCTGACAGCCTAAATTCAAGCACATCTGAAGGACAGTTCTGGATGCATGAGTGAAAAAGCTACTTTCTAACCAGACTTTTTTATAAAACATAGATATTGAGTAGAGAGTTCCAATGGCAGAGGAAGACACTGAACAATAGGCTTGTCATTCCCTAATGTATATATAAATATAAGCCATATCGGCATATATTTATATGGCACATATTTATATAAATACGTATTCACACATACAGAATGATATATATTAAAATAAGCTTTATATATAATGCTGTATGCACAGAAATATGCTCAAACAGAAATATATGTTTATATATATATAAAAAGGGTGTATTTTGATGTTATTAATCTATACCACCAAGACCTATTGCCATGATGTATTTATAACACCCCCAATCACTGTCATTAGCATAAAAAAAAAAAAAAGAAAAAAAGCAAGCATTCATGGATCTAGTGCTAAATTGAATGGTCAAAATCACCTGCCAGTATAAACATATATCCTCATAAAACAGGTTTGTAGGTACAGCTACACTACAAATCTGTCCCTGTGTAGATCATGCTTATGCCTTCAAAGGTAAAAGAAGTGCCATGGATGTTTTGAAATTTGTGTCACGTACAAGTGTATTTTCTTTCCTTGCTAAATGTGGATCCACATGGAAAAAAATCAGTCACAGCTTTTCAGAGCTACTTAAGTGGTTGTACAAACCCAATTCCCTTTCATTGTGAAGCCATTCAGATTTCAGCTCTGGAATTCACTTCTGACTTCCCAATGCACCATGAGTTTGTGATAAAGTAAATCAGTCTTATCCTTTAGAATAAATGATAAACCCAAGGAGAGGCATTTCAAGATCTTTGGAAATGTAGCAAAACAATATGCAGGTAAGAGGCACTACGTTGTAGGGGGAACACTTCTTTCTCTTGACCAGGATGGCTTTGGCTATCAAGAGGCGAAGATCACTGGGAGAATCCTGTAAGCTTTTGAGCAACCCTCTCCAGCTGGCCCAGGAGAGGGCACTTACATATCATTCATCGTACTCAGTATCGTGTATTGCCCTTGACTACAATTCTCAGTGCTCAGAGGTGGGAGGATTCTCCTGCAATCTGCACAGAAGCACAAATAAAGGTAGAGAGACCAAGTACTTTACCCAAGGTCACTGCAGGTTGAGACACAGAATTAGAGTGCTCAACTACATGTGCTCTACCCTGGAGAAGAACAGCATTCAGATTTCACTGAAGTCTCTGACTAGGCATGATAACAAAAGAACAGTCTAGTTTCCAGTTAAATCTCAACCTGGCCAATGTGCATTCGTTGAGATCAAAGATGCAGCTAAGCTCTGAGCCTTCCCCACTGATTAATGCATGATTAACAGGTGACCAGTGAATGCTTCATCAAACTTTTCATTGATCCTGAAATTAATTTCCACTTTGATTTCGTTTCCACTCTCCTGAGAATATCCCCATTCATGAGACATCTAAACATATCCTTATTTCCAATGAAGCCACTAAGAGAAGAGCTTATTAGCTACTTTTTAACTTGGAGCAATGACCCTCTTGAAGTGCTGAACAAAGTTCAGCATTTCCTGTTGGTCCGTTGCTTTACATAGAGCTCATCGCTCACAAAAAACACAAAGGGGTAAAAAACACACAAAGAAGTGACAGTATTTGCCTAGGAACCCCTCTTTCACAACAGCAGAGACAGAGACACCACCTAATACTACCTATTTTTACATTGCTGAGGTCTCTAATAACCCATATAACCTGCCTTTCTCTTGTGATGAGGACTATGCAGGACATGTCCCTAGATGAAAAATAAACAAAGAGCTGTGGGTTCCCATGAAGTCTCTTACCAGCCTCAACATATCTAAGCCAACTTCTGAGGTCCCTTGCTAGGCTCTGCAATCCCGCTTGGTCTCTCCAGCCAGATCACCCTTTACCACAAAGCCCTTTCTGTCTTGCTCCCATCCTTTATACAACAGAATACATTTTCCCATTTGGTATTTTATTTTGATGTTCCAGGCATAAAAAGCAAATGGTTCCCTCAAGCCATTTCCTCTCTATGAATCTGTGAAATAGCTTTGCAATTTTGGAGCAGTTTGAAATGTATTATTATATTGAGAAAGAAAAGGGGAGGAGGGAGGAAGCTTCTTTTCTAACTTTTGAGTACTGAATGCTGTAGGAAAGCCAGATTGAAATTCTTCAAATAAGGATTTCATAGCTTCTACTGTTATCAAGGTGGATGGCTCCCTATTTGCATACTGCCATCTATATAAAAGAAATGAGACTCAATGGTTTTATTATAATTATATAGCTCGGTTTTTAGAATTAATAAGCCTATTGTTATCACCACTGCCTTTCGAAAAAACCTCCACATTTCTGTCATACGAACTGAAATATTGGAATTTATTTTTAAGGCATGTACTAAAAAAGTAAATCCTTTCCAAAGACTCTCCTTGGCTTGTTGTTCAGCACTAAACTAGTTTGCTGGATATTATCACCAAGGACTGTCTTTGATCATTGTTTTTTTCAATGTTTCCTTGCTTGCTGAGTGCTGCTCAGGATGCATAGTGTTTTATTTAAAATTCATGGTGGAAGGGAGATGTGGCATTTTCTGTGGGACTTCAGGCAGTTCCTAGGTGCCTGGGTTGATGTTCTATTAAAATGGAGCATCCTTCATTGAACCACAAAAGAAGGTGACTGATAATTAAGGTGAAAATTCTGCTCTCCTGTCTACGCTGCAGAACTCTTATCAGACATGTGAACTCTTATCAGGTGCCCTCTTATCTCTCTCCTCCTGTGAATCCTGTGCTGGAATCCCACACCAAACTCCCATCAAGATCAATGGGAGCTCCACATGGGATGTGATAGCACAATAGCTGGTGAAGTCTCCCAAGGGTGGCTCTGCAAGCACAATGTGGTCTTAGGGACATGGTGCACAAAGAGGAACTAAAAAAAGAAAAATCAATGGATTTTGAGTTTGATAGCAATATATATGTTGTTCATGTATATAGCAAATTTGTTCATTTGGTGTCACAGTCAGAAGGAGAAGCTAAGGCTCAAAGTTGAAATGATTTAGCTTCAGATATGCACACGGACATATTTTGATGGGGTGAAAAGAGGTTTTTCTATGAGGGTAGAAAAATATAAAGAAACCTGTGGCTCAGTTTCAGAGCCTTTTTGCACAGGGAAAATAGAAGCATAACTTTTTCAAGCAGATAATGCAAGGGAGCTTTGCGGAGAGGGTCACAGTCATAAAAGCAGGAGTTTATCTAAGCTAAATCTCTGCATGTCAGTCACTTCAACTTCAGAAATATCAGCAGGTCTTATTTGCCATCTTTGTTTCTGATTGCAATCCATTTCTTATGGTCACAGTGATAGAAGTGGGTCTTCAGGGAAAGGTTGGAGAAGGACAGATATTTGAGGTATTTGGGGAAGGTGGGCAGAATCTTTGAACACCACAAGAGGTTTGAACATCAGGTGTGAAAGAGAGCTGTCAAGAGATGAAAGGTGGATGAAGGACAATGGAAAAGAGAGGTTTTACAGTGAAACAACAGTAAAGAGACATTTCTAGAGCAGGCAGAAAGCACAGGTACCTGATGTGGCAGGGAAGAGGTTACTGTAGTCAGGAAAGGAGATAATGAAGATTCATGACAACTTTCTTACAAGTATCAATCCCACAAGAAGCTAATTCTGAGAATATGGTTGAATGAAACTTCGATAATACCCTTTTCTTAGGATTTTACCCTAAGAACTCACTTGCATGCTTCTTGCATATCTTTAAACCACAGGGACTTTTTTGAAGAATGATGGCGTAGGAGTTATTAGACATGTGATTCTTTCATTCTGTTTTTCAGGGCAACCACATGACTACAACACTGCCTGATGCTTGTAAAACTTATTGCTGAGATTTGCTTCTCTCCACGAAAACAGTTCTAGATTATTCTTCATCTACTATGAAAAAGATCTCAAGTCTAGATTTATCATCTCCCTTCATACTTGTCAGCTTTCATTATCCTGACAGAATACAAAAAAACTTGAACACATTCCTTCTAGTAAAGTATTCATAGACTCCCATTGTGGGAAGGAATAAGCATCATAACAGCCAAACCAATTTCTTTGGGGGTTCGTATAAAGTCTGTCAAACATGTTCCATAGCTCTGAGAAGAAAAACAAATGCAAAAGTAAGTCAACTCTAGGAAAGACAACTTCTTCTAAGTGTCCAAATTCACTAAATCAATCTGTTTATTTTCATTTGGGCAAAGTTCACAAGCTTTCACCATCTACAGAACCATGAGACGAGGGAGAGTACTGCCTATGTTTGGTATATTTGTATCAAAAGTTCCCAAGGCCTTTTACCAAACTGAAGGTACTTTAATAAAAATCAGCTCATCTGAAAGAACTTGAGCAAGGAAGGAAAAAACAGAATTAAGGTTTTGACCACTGCTGAAGATATTCCATCTCTGACACATCTTCCATAATCATGTTTTGAGAATTATGTCTTTGACTTAACATGAACTCTTGGACCTAAACTGTCATTGAACATAATATACACTAATTAGCTACATGCTCTGGTAGACTTAGCCAAAATGAACACCAGACACAGAGACTTACTTATAAATTAGTTCGGAAGAATCTGGGCCTACAAAATTGTTGACTCTCAGGAGGCAGCAGGTATGACAATGTGAATTATCAGTGAAACTGCACATAACAGACTAAAGAAGACCTTATTCTTTGTCACATTTCTCAGACACACTGAAATCAACAAATTCTTTCCAGTATCAAAGAAAAGAGCTGAACAATGGAAGAATTCTTGATAAGCACTTCCTGTTTCCATGCCAACTTCAAAGGTCTGTTCCTTCATTACAGGGTTAACTTGTATCACAAAGAAATATCCATGGTATGGAGTGAAATACATCTCCTGGCAGAGAAGTTATTTAAAGAAGAGACAGCAAAGTTTACTGTCTGAAAGCAGAAGCTATTTAAATTCAGACTAAAATTATGTAAACTCATAGAACAGTGAGAATTGTTAAGGACTTGCCAAAAGTTTCAGTGGAGTAACTAATAATGTCAATGTTTGGCATTGAATGAGAAATTCTCCACCACACAAATACATACTATATTGCAATTCAGGAAGGAAGCTGCTCAGGGAAATGCTGTTGTCCTTGTGACAACGTAGATGTTAATGGTGCGGTCTTCTGGTTTTCTTGACTACAAGTCCTTTAGTTTGAGAAAGTCTATGAGGCAGAGAGGTCCTGTTCAAACTCACTATTTGTTAGACCTTGAGGCAACCTTTATGTGTCTGCTTCCTTCCATCTCTTTATGTGTCTGTTCCCTTCCATCTTTTAATCTGTTTTAGGCTGAGGACTGTTCTGGGGACACTGTCTGTATATGTGTCTGTGTTTCAGAGATGTGTTCCCATATAGGGTGGTGTATCTAAACATTGCTGTAATTTCAGTGGAATCCATTTGTAACACTTTTTTTGTGTGTATGTTTCTCTTCTTGTTGGTATCTCTCAGCAACTTTTCCTATATTAGTTAATGCAGCAAATGAGATTACATTATCTGCTACTGTTGATATGCTCAGACAGCATGCTGCCCATGTTATCAATGTCACTCTCCACCATTCACCCTCATTCTTGCTAACTTAAACCTTTCAAAACCACTAGCCAACATAGACTGATCTATTACTAATCTCTGACAAATCCTTTGTTAATCCTTCCTCACTTGTGGCCTGATCAGTTCCTATTGAAGGCAATGGGAATTTGCCTCAAAAAGGACATGAATTTATGGCTGTGATTCAGAGGCAGTGTTTGAATACAGAATAAAAATAGATATAATTCCTGCCAAACACAGTATCAGAGAAATGGACAGACCAGGTCGCTTATTATCTTCAAGAAGATTAATGAAACAATTGTGCATAGTAGGTGTGTGCGTCATAATATACTGTTGTGTGCAACAGTACTTTTCTGGAGTAGGTGAATATATCCTTTAAAAAATTGTCTTATACTATCAAGTTAGTATAGCTGGTACATAAGCTGTGCAGGTATAGTAAAAGATTCATACTCTTTGTTATAAGAATGATAAAGCTGGCCCTTGAATACACCATATCTTTTGTTAGAGAGCAGTAGGACTTCTGAGACAACTCATAATTTAATTTAATAAAATAAAAAATTAAATTTAATTTCCTTTTCTAACCTGCTTTTCTCACTCAGCTATTAGCAAATATTTTCTGATAAGAAATTTTAAAAGTCATCCTCTGATAGTTTTTCAAATTCTAAGATTTATTTGTTATTTTTTGTTCTTCATATTCCAGTAGCTACCAGGAACAGCAATCTAGAAGCAACTTTTTCTTACTCTATACACTGGATAGGCAAATAGTAAAAAAAAAAATGTCCTGAAACCAGTATGTACTGTCTGTATCAGAGAAAAAATTACATAAACATAGGAAGAAGAAGGATGAAAATGAGGGAGTGTGATCACAAAATGAGAAAATTATCTGGCACAATGGGTTTCCATTTATTTTTCTGTGCATTAATGTGAAAAGATGTTATTAACAATCACAAAATATCTCTGTGCTCTGATAGTTGTCACATTGCTTCATTAAATAGTGCGGTTGGTACCTTAAATCTGAAAAGCCAGAAGTCTGAGTAAAGCTCCAAGTGTAAGGCAAAAGGCAGCCCTGCTTTCTTGCACTTTGGAGTTAATACTTTCGTAATATGTAAATTGTATGTGTACCTAAAGACTACAATCTCTTTTTTCTTTTTTTTTTTTTTCTTTTAATAGGAAGAAAATGCAAAGATTAAATGATAAGGTGGAGTTACAGAGGGAACACGGTGGTGAAAGTAGAAGTCTTACCCTCAAGCTTGTTCTTTATATTGTGAGATCCTCTTTCTTTAAAAATTACCAAGAAAATATACAAACAGCCAGTGGGGAATTACCTTAAAAAACTAAAATTCAGTCATGCTTGACAAAACAGTAGACACTCTACATTTTGCAGACCAGAGGGAATCTTTTAGGCATATGTGCTCACTTGCTAACTTGCAGAATTTGTGAGACACAAATAAAGATTTATTGTAACGTGTTATGGTATTTCTCACTCACATTTTTTTTTCTTAAACAAAATAAAATTTTGTATGAATCACTGAAGAAGTAACTAAATGTGACTATGAATATATCCTTGTGGTGTGGTTAAGTATTCTCTTCATTTCACAGGTGGAGAAAGTGAGGAATAGAAAAATCAGTTGTTAACCCCTATTCAAGAAAAAAAAAAAAGATATTTTAATCTAGAAACAAATCCTACTTAACTCTTTTCCTTGAATCTTGTGTCCTAGAATATTTTAAAGTAGTATGTGTGACTGTAGTATGTCTGACAAAAGACTCCTTAATAAAAGGACCAATAATAGTACATTTGTCTTGTTTAAAAGTCGAACATTCCCTTATTGAAAGTCTACTGAAATGTAACTCAGTTTCTATAGAAATTATCTTAACCACTATTTTAATAAAGAAATCCTTACTACAGAACTTTTTAAAGCATCCTTTAAGATTCTATACAAGAGTTACAACTCTCCATATACTCCAGAAAAGCAGTTATTAAATCCAACAAAAGTAAAAGCACAGTGTCACGGTTTAGGGTCAAGGCAGCCCCTTAGACCTATAACAGATGCTCTCTGTTAACCCTCCTCCCTCCCCAAAGGGAAGGAGAAAGGGAATAAGGGAGAGAGACTTAGTGATTAGAAAAGGAAACTAGAACAGCTT
>WTSP01014722.1:10283-34345 GCA_025331215.1 Actenoides lindsayi | reverse complement strand
GCTGGAAAGTCTCCAGAGAAGGAGACTCCACAGCCTCTCTGGGCAGCCTGGGCCAGGCTCTGGCACCCTCACAGCAAACAAGTTTCTCCTCATGTTGAGGTGGAACTTCCTGTGTTCCAGTTTTTTCCCTGTCCTATTACTGGACACCACAGAAAAGAGCCTGGCCCCTTCCACTTGACACCCACCCCTCAGATGTTTATAGACATTGATAAGACCCCCTCTCAGCCTCCTCTTCTCCAGACTAAACAGCCCCAGTTCTCTCAGCCTTCCTTCATGGGAGGGATGCTCAAGTCCCTTAACCATCCTCGTAGCCTCCGCTGGACTCTCTCCAGTAGCTCCCCATCTCCTCTGAACTGGGGAGCCCCAAACTGGACACAGTATTCCAGGTGTGGTCTCACCAGGGCAGAGCAGAGCGGGAGGAGAACCTCCCTAGACCTGCTGGACACCCTTTTCTCAGGAGACCATTTGCCTTCCTGGCCACGAGGGCCCATGGCTGTCGAGGCAGGAAAGTCAAAGATGGGGGATTTTCTGCAGAGAGCAGCCACAAAGAGTTTTTAGAGATCTCCTCTGCCAGCCTCTGACTGCTTCAGGCAATTCTCAGGAGCCAACGCAGCGTAGTCTCCAGGGCTGGGAGTTCAGCTGCTGTGCTAAATAACAGACCCAGTTCTACGTAGCTCAAAGGCACAGTTTAGATTATATACTTACTAGGGAAAAAACCACCACCCACACGCACAAAAAAACCCCTCCAACCAACCCAAATTCCCTAGCAGCCCTTGTGAAATGACAACAGAAGGGAGAGAAGGGGCAAGCACAGGACATCATCTCGTCCCCAAGCCACCAGAAACTCTTCCTTCTACCCAAAGAGGGAGAACCCAGCTTATATTTATCACCTTTAAGTCAACAAAGCCGTTGTTTCCCCCCCTTAAAGAAAAGAAAAGGCAAAGGAAAGGCTGTCCCAGTTCTTTCCAGAGCAGCCTATATATTGAATTAGCTCCACAGCATTCAGCAAGAGTGGATGAAGGTGACTCAACACCGGCAGAGAAACGCTGACAATGAGAAGAGTTTCAAGCTGTCTGGCCTTCCCCATGCCACGGAACTCTTTGTGTTCACATTAAAAGGGTCATTAGCAAAACCCCGCGCTCTCCTCCGAGACTCTGCACGGATATCTTTGGAACCAAAGGCAGATGACAACGCTGGCTTTGCTCCCCACGGGCGGAGGGTTTTAAGCAGCAGCCTCTTGTTTTTCCTGCTTCGGCAGCTCGGGTTGCGGTGCTGCTCAGCCAGGCCCCATCTTTACCTGAGACTGCAGCACCAGCAGAGGATTGAATTTAATGCCAATATTCCTACGCTGCTTTTAAAGGCCAGGCAGCCCCTTTTGAGCCAGACACGGAGTTGCTGCAGAATCACTCATGAGCTGGAGGAGGAATGGATAATCGCACACCCGAGATGCTACGCGTGAAAAGGTGATGCCGAGGAGACCGTGACCACAGAGAAGGAATCTCTTAATTGATCTGTCCCAGACCAGAGGACACCGAGCCAGGAAACACAGCCCGTGTCTGCTGCTGTCATCGGGTGGGCGAGACAGATTCCACGGCAGGCAGAAGAGCCTCTGGACTCTTCACCATCAGCACTGCAAGGTTTATTTGGAGAGCAGAGTCAGGGCCAGACTGCCAGGCCCGCATTGCTTGAGGGCAAAGCAGCTACTCCGTGTGCTCTGAGCCCCGCCAGGGGGGAACAGACACAACCAGTGAGATGCTCAGACCACCTCATTTCTTTACCACTAGACCTAAACAAGCCGAATCGGAAGTTACTGGTCTAAGCGAGAGCAGGGAAATGAAAATAAAGGTGAGGATGAAACTAAAATGAAGCTACCAAACACACTGAGAAGGTAGGAGAGTGATCGAAAGCACTGTGAGGGAGCAGCTTAGAACCAACCTTTTTTCATTGGATGGTACAAATCCGGCTGAGGATCTAGCAGGAGGGAAAACAAAAACAAAAATAGCAGAGAAAGGAGATTAAGAGAGAAAGGAAAAAAGGCTTGCGCATGATTTCTGACTCACACTCTGGGAAAAGCTTTTAGTCTACAGCTTTCTTTAAGCTCAGGACTCTGCTCAAGCATTTTGAAAACAAATACTCACGCACACACCAGCTGTCAACACCCAGTGATACAAAAAAAGGCAGATCTGTATTTTCCAAGAACTAAAGAGAATTCCTGCAGCCCTTCAGCAGGTCACGGCACAAAGAACGCGGGAGCGTTTTGGGTAAAGATTGAAAATTCATTTCAGAGTTGAAAAAAAAGAAAAAAAAAGAAAAAATTAACACTCCCTGCAAAATGGAAAGAGATAAAATAATTTTGCAAAGAGAAAAACTGGGGAAAAAAAAAAAAGAGAGAGCAGCTCAGTGCAAATTATTAGTGGCACTGCCTCTTTCCAGTGGGCAGAGCCTGAGGGGTACTGCTGGGGCGACTGCTTTACTCTCTGAAATCACCCACAGGGATGGAGCTTTCCCTGCCACATTTAATCAAGCCAGTGAACCCAGTTTTCAGCTCCACGTACCTTCACTTTCAGGCAAGGCTGGGAAGGTTTTCACCTGGAACGGCCGGAAAGGTTTCCCCTCCAGGGGAATTTCTTCGCTCTCCTCAGAGCTCACTCTGACATCCACCTGGGATTCAGAGATGGAGGATGTGAACTGATCCATGTCTGCACGTTGCTCCTGAAGCAGCTCATCTGAAAGGAGTAAGAGGAAATATCACATGAGCCGCGCACGAAGCCTGGCAGGAGCAGGAAGGGGCAGATGGCTGGAACCTGGCTGAGGAAGGGCTGCAGGGGAACACAGCTCGAGGCTGCCAGGTTAGCTTATCATGCTGGCTCTGAGGTCTCATCTGGAATTCTCAGCAATGGCTCTAGCTAGAAATATACACTAACAAAGGCCAAGAGGCTTGATGCATCAGGATGGGATTGAATGCCTATAAAGCAGCAAAGCAGCTGCTTATTTTTATGGATTTTTTTCACTCCCCCCCTTTGAGAGACAGTTTTGCTATTCTGAATGTTGTTATTTTTTTAAAGGGACAGCAAAAGATCTTGGGAACAAGCTATTCTGACTGGTTGGGTTGGAAAACACAGAGAATCTTTGCCCTGTGGTTCCTTAGCCTAAGCCCAAGTGCTTGCTGTTGAGGACATCCCCTCAAAGTCGCTGGTTGTCCTCTTGGAGCAAACTTCACCTGATAGAAAAGGTCCTGGCCTGGCAGAGTGGCACGGGAGCTGGCACACAGGACACTCACCTATCTCATCCTGGATCTCTTCAGCCACGTATGGCACCTTGTAGAGCAGAGACAAGCTTTGATTCATCCGCTCCTCGATCACATGGAGATGTGTCATCACCTGCAAACGTACAAGGGTGTGTCGGAGTGGGCAAAGACTGTCAGTCATTGGTTTGGTACCCGTACTTCTCTTGTTGAATAGACTATTGTTTAGTGGTGGATCTGCCAGGACAGACAGTAGAATGGGACACAGTCCAGTTCTCCAACTGACTCTCTCTTAACACGTCATGCTTCACTGGAACTGGCCACTCGTACATGGTGCTCCCACGTTTGGGAAAGGCTGGGAAAGGGGACGAGAGAGGGAGAGAGAGAGAGGGAGAGAGAGAATGCAGCTGACTCCTGCTGTAACCAGCTCCTCACTGGAAACCCTGAAGCTGGTGTTTCCCATATGCCAGACACGGTCATAATTCATTTCCCGTGGCAGCTACAAGCAAGTGCTTTATTAAATGGATTATCATTCCTGACTACTACAAAAGATACACGCAAAGGGAGCAGACAATATTATTTATCAGCCCTGGTTCCAGAACAAAGGTGCCTTTCAGAACAACGGTGGCATTACATTTGTCTTACACCCACTGACTGGCAACAGCGTTCGCCTTTCATCTGAGAAACAAATTCAAACTCTGCAACCTCAAATCCCTCTTCCCCAGCATATTCAATTCACTGGTGAAGTGAAGCCTGACCTGAAGAGGGTGCTGCATAATCAGGGATCATGTAAACCAAGAAAAACATTTATATGGATGGCCAAATGTGGAAAAAAAAAAACCCAACCCAAAACCAAGCCAAAGGAGTTGAATGGACCTGGTTTACAGTCTGACGTGCACCTGACCTTTAAGAGCAAGGATGAAAGCAATTTAATTTTACATGTGGCAGCTTGTCAATCAAGGGAATCGATTGAGGAGCTTAAAGTGCATCTGAAAAGTAAAGCGAATGGAAATTGAACTGTACCACCCACAGCCCTCGCACGTCGATTTGTTGACACTGCAGCCTTCAGAATGAATTAAGGACTGTTTAGGTTTTAGCTTAAGAATACACTTCACACACTCCCTCTTGGGCTTCAGCAGCCTCAGAACAAAGGGTCGGGGTGGACCCTGCTTGACATGCTAAGCTGCTTCTGGAAAAGGCTATCGTGCATCGCAAACGGAACCCCGGCTTCTGACCACCACCACTGCTGCTCTTCCCGAGGATCTGCGGCTGCACGAGGCTCCTGGAAGCAGCAGGAGACAACCCGAGAGACCAGGGCTGAAGGCAGGGTGCTAGCACCCAGAAACACCACGAAACCCAGGGGATGGGTACCTCCAAGTGCGAGGTTCTCCCCTCGAAAACCACGGCAACGCAGCTCCACACCTCCCAGAGGCGACGGTGACAGACTCCAGTCCCTGTCTTACCCTTACAACCACAGTATTTCCACCTACTGGGTTATACAGCCAAGTAATAAAGCATTTCCCCTCCCCGCCCCAGTTTTACCACTGGGACTGGTAAAACACAGATTACATTCCTAAACCTGTGACTGGACAAGCCAGTTCTCTCCGCTCGTCTCCGAGCTAGTGAAAGGACATCCCCTTGGGATCAGCCCTTTCCAGCCATTCTTAATGTGGATCTTGGGCTTTTCAGCACAACCTGCCCCACTTTCAAAGTAGGTTGTAAAAAACCAAGTAGCAGGCCATAAATTCAAAAGATCTGTGGAATAGCTGCAGCTACTCTTAGAAGCAGAAGGGCCAGGTTTGACATGTGCTCGAAGCAGCACGTTCACACACGCTACCCAGCAGAAGGAAAATCACCTGGCTGTTCAGGAGTAAAGGATACTGCAAAAGGGGCAAAACAAACCCTTCAAAACAAGACCTTCTGATAAAGCTCACATCGCCAAGCAAGTGCTTGGCAAGGGTTCTGTATTATGCTTTGGCAACGAGGGGCACAAGAGAATTCCCCCAAGCTCAAACACAGGCATCGCGAAGAACGAGCCGAAGGGAAGGAAGATGCAGAAACGGGGCTTGGAAGAAGTGAGGGAGTCTGTTTGAGGATGACCAAGTCCCCAAGAAATAATTTCATGGGTATCTGACAGAAAGAAACCTAAAAGTGATACTGAACTAGTTCTAAATGCGTAGACTTGTCCTCACGACCGACGAGAACTGGCGTGCACAGTCCCAAGGGAAATGGCACAGACAAGGTCTGGTGTGTACAGAACGCCAGAAAAAGAGCGTGAGGGCTCAATGTGTGAACTTCCAGAGCCTCCACCAGCCAGGGCTGGGTAACAATGCCCCCCCTCGACAGCATCACAGAATGGTGGGGGTTGGAAGGGAGCTCTGGAGATCGTCCAGTCCAACCCCCCTGCCCCAGCAGGGTCACCCAGGGCAGACCACACAGGAACAGATCCAGGCAGGGCTGGAAAGTCTCCAGAGAAGGAGACTCCACAGCCTCTCTGGGCAGCCTGGGCCAGGCTCTGGCACTCTCACAGGAAAGAAGTTTCTCCTCCTGTTGAGGTGGAACTGCCTGTGTTTCAGCACATAAATAAAATAAAATTTCATCCAAATAAATACAGTATTTTAAGGGAACCAACGTTGTTCTTTAGACAGAGAATTCTTAAACGTTATGTTGTAACTCATCAGGGTGACAATCTTTATGGTCTACTGTGAGACCAAGATCACACCAAACACCGAGCACCAGGGTGAATTGCCAAGGCCACTGCTACATCCTTTGGGGTCTGGGCATTTTGGAGTAAAATCCACTCTTCTGTTAAATGCTCTCTGCAGAGGAGCTCCTTGAGAGCCTGGGGAGAAGGGGGTGAAGCAGTCTTTGCCATGGAACAGAGCTGCTCCCAGCTGCCCAGCCAGCTTGGCCTCCCATGAGGACAGGTTGAGGGCAGCTGTCTGGATACAACTCCTCTATACCGCTGAGAGCGGCTCTGGGGAGAATCCAGCTGCTCAAGGTCAACCACCACACTGTGTGCTCAGGGAATGGGAAAAGGCCTTTTTGAACTCTTCACCTCTTCTAGAAAAACAGCACTTTGGAAAGGAGATGCAAGGCTGGGACTGCCTCTTAATGCAGGCATCACATGGACATCTAGATCCTTCTGAGGGCTTTTTGCAGCTGTATTGGTCCTCAGGCCCCTCTGTGCTCAGGAAAATGGGCAGAGCACCCCGGGGGGAGCCACAATCTGCTCTGTGACTTGTGGGGGTACATAAACCTGCCCAGTCGTCCTGCCTGGCTCCCGCAATTGCACGCAGAAAAGCCAGTGTTACTTGAGGAATCTCATTCTGTGATTCTGTGATGACCAGCAAGATCTCTTCACCCACCAAAATTCAACAAGCATCCCTCAAATCACAGTGATGAAATCTCCTTGTTACTCCCCTGCCTGAACACTCCTCCTCCTGACAGGCTCCAGCTTGCCACGTGGCCTGCATGACTCTGTGTCACCTCCACAGCATCCATTCCAGCCAAAAGATCTCCAAGGCACAGCATCCCCAACTCACACAGTCTGCAGTGGTTCATTCGCCCTCTGTGGAGAAGCTTTTCCATTACCTGATGGACGTCAGCAACAGAATTACCTCCACACATCAGTGCTCTGCAAAACTCCTGACAGGACCTCTCATCTTCTCCTCCCCAGCTCCTCCTTGCAGCAGACCACCGGGCACCACTCAGTCCGGAGGTGATGTCCATCCAAAGCAGCCTCCCTGTGCACCAGACACAGGGCCCAGCACTGAAGGGGCTACGCGGCAACAACTGAACTTCTGAAACGCCCAAGACCACGAAGGGCTGCGCAACAAGCACCTGACACCGCAGTGGGGCTGAGGTCCTCCTCACTGCCTGGAGAAGAGAGCTGAACACTGCCCACCAGCAACCTGGGCAGCTGGCCAGCGTGGCAGAGCCAAACCCCATCGCTGCTGGCCCACCCCCTCTTTTAGGACAAGACAGAGGCAGATGGGCTCCCACTGGGCAATCCTGCCTGGACCTTCAGTGTCCACAGGAGGTGAAGGGACACGCTGGTCACAGAACACGAGGATGACTCTGTCCTCCGCCCTGCCTGCACAGCATCACCGAGGGACACAACTCCTGCTCCTGTACTCACGAGCCGCAGGAACAAACCATTTTCTAACAGACTTGCCTCATGCTAACAAATTCTGAGAAATCTCTTTCTTTTTAAAGGTACACTGTCTATGTATTTACAGCGTCTCTAGTTTGGATTCTTGTATCTCTTCACTATTGATGAAAAAAAAAAAACAAACCACCACCTGAAAACTGCTAAAAAAAAAATAAATAAAATCTTCCTGGCGATTTCCCAGTTGAGGAAACCTGATGTTTTTCTCCCACTTTGTTTTGACCAGTGCTGAAGTGATCGTGGCAGTTTTTCACCAATGACACAAATACTGTGTTATCCTTCTTAGTAGGCTGCCAAAAAAAATACGAGTCTTGGCACATTTAAAAAAAAAAATAAAATAAAAACCTAAAAAACTCAACAGCTCTGATGACCACAGTGGCTGAGTGACGTGCCCTGTGAAGCCAGGGGAGGGGAAACCAGGATCCTTCTCTAATACCTGGCCAAGGAATCAGGCCCCATCCTCTTCTTTCCTTTCTGTTCTTAAAAAAAGATTAAAAAAACCAGACTTCTGAGCACCAGAGATGTTAACTCTGCCGGGGTGTCAGATTTTCGAGGTGCATTTGCAGATGCAGCAACAGCACATAAACTTCTTCATCTAACCTCAAACAAACTGCAAGTATCTGGGAGAGGGCTGGGGAAACTGCATCTTTAATTTGAATGTATATTAAATATTTTTTCTGCCCGAGACGTCGATGGTGTTGGAAGCTTAAAAGAAACTTGACAGCGTTCCTTTAAGAAGACAGAGATCAGCTGTGTTACCTGGAGCACCCTTCACCTCCACCTCTCCACGACAGCCACCGCCAGCATCCCTACCAACAGCAGCACAGAGGAGGGACAACCACGGTCGCCAAGCGTCAGCAGTGCCACCCGAAGGGCCCGTGCAGCACCAGGCAGGGGACGGCCGCGGCGGCAAAGGGGCCCTACCTCTGTGTTAGAGCCGCGGAATCGTTCTCGCGGTTCCGTCTCTTCCTCTCCGCGTAGCCCCTGAACGCCCTGGGGAACCATTTCAAGCCATTAACCAACTACGCAGCTTTGAACCGGAGAGGACGCGGAACACAGACAGGAAAGCTCTCGCCAGACAACAGAGAGAGACCAGGCTGACCGAGGAGCAGAACCAGCCCTCGCAGGGCTGCGTGCGAGTCAGGGGCCAGGCAAAAGACTCACCGAACCAAAAGGTCCTCGCTCTCTAGGGTAGGTGGCTGGACAAGCAGCTGTTCCTAAAGCAAGAGCGGCCGGAGCACGGCCCAAGGAACGGAGGGGACCGGCCATCGTCCCCGCTACAGAGCAACAGACCTGGGAGGCTGCAGGCACAACGCCTCTGCCCGCCGGGATCGGCAGGGACAAAAGCATGCTGGCAGCTGCCGGCTCCACTGTGAAGATGAGGGTGGCTGCAGCGTGATCCGGGGAGCTCTACGAGGTGTAGCCATCTAAACTCTTGCCAGCTGACATACAGCCCTAGCCCAGGGAAAGCATGAGTGAGTATGACAGACAGGAGAGGAGAGGAAAGTTTATCCAGGACACCACCAGACAAGGAAATCACAAAAACATGAAGATTGTACTTACGAGATGCTAGAGATTCCAGGAGACGCAGGGAATAAGAAAGAGAAGAGGATTCATTAGTGCTCGGCCCCGGCCAGCGTTCTGAGGGAATTCTCACTCCAGAAAGAATATTTCTTGTTAGGTAGAAAGAAATTGCTTTTTAAAATCAAACATTTCCTCAGTGGTGAGGCTGCTACTCGACTGAGATAAATCCTCCCTGGGGCAGCGTCTGGCATGTGGCTTGGATGCCAGTGAAGCTCCATGTAGACCCAGAGAACATGCAGAGGTACAACCAACAGGTCAACATGGCCCATCAGGCCACACCAGGAGCTCAGCACCATGGGCTTCTGGAGCAGGGAGACCTTCTTCCACAGTGACAAAGACTTGTGAAGTCAGCTCACAGTTTGGTCTGTGCATGGGGGGTTGAAAACCCTAGAAGAGAGGCCAGGAGGACAGAGGCACCTGGGGTAGCCACCCCAACCAGCTTAGGTAGGTGTCCTGGACTTTTGGAGAAGTTTCTATGCAGTTTCCAGAGGCAGCACACTGTCTCCAGAAACAAGAGTTACGTTAACCATGGGAGCTGCACTCCTCAAGGGTATCCTTAGGGCACTGTTCTCCAAACCAGTCTCACTTGGGCCTTCAAGCCCTTTAAGCCCTGCCACAGACCATCAGCCTGCACGAAACCTTGTGCCCAGAAATGATGACTTCAGACAGCGAAGGATGTGCCCAAAGGCCACGTGCTGATTTTGCGCATGGTTTGGCATGTCTGATCACAACTGTAAACCACCGTTCGCTGCTGCCAGCCAACAGTTTTCAAGAGCAAAGCTCAAATGGCCCTTGGACAGCCCACGGGCCCTGCCAGCCTGGTGCCCAGGAGTTAACCAGTCAGGATGCCACCAGATTGACAGTCCCTGGAAAGAAGGCAGGGGACATAGGGCTCAGGAAAGAGAAGCAGGTCTAGGACAATAGAGAGCCGAAGACCACAGAGACTCCACATTCCCACTGTCAGGGTGGGATGTGCACCCCCCAACCCCCCCACATTCCACAGACTAACACCAGGCAAATGCCTCCCCCATGCTGGGAGGGTGAGCCACACCTTCAGCTGACCTGGTGGAGAAGGACCTTTTTAAGATAAGCTCTTTTTCTGGGGGATGCAGATTCTTTCCAGTATCTCAACAGCTATCCCCCTCCCCAACACCAGATCCAACCCTCCCTGCATCAGTCCTTACAGGCTGGATCCTGTTTGGGTTATCCCAAGGTCAACAATCAGCCTCTTTTGGGGATTTGGGAAGGTATGAGGGAAAGAAGAAATAGCAGAAAAACAGGTTACAAAAAGGGCACCAAATTAGACAAGGAGTAATAAAGAGGGCAGCAGACCTGACAGTGACACTGGCATTGGAAGAAGGACCCAGGAAAAAGGTGACAAGGCTGGAGAAGGGCCTTCGAAGGCAGAACAGTGTCTTATTTCCTTCACTGCTTGCCTTGGCTTTCCAGCCAGGGAGGAAATACCTGAGAGCAGGAAGATGGTATTTCCTGACAAGCTGGATACAGCCTGGAAAGGAGGCTTCCCTTATTCTCTTCAGTCCTTCAGGAACTGCCTCCTCCCAACGCACGGCAACCAGAGGCATCAAAAGCAGCATGGAGCGTGGAGGGAAAGGTTGTTCCTAACTCACTCTTTGCAGAGATTTTACTGACACCTCCTTCAAATGACCAGACCAGCACAGAAGCTGTAGGTCTTCCTATAGCTCATCCTAGAGAGACCCACTACTCTGGAGTTTTGGATGCAGGGCAAGCCTGGAATAACATTCCCTCGAGGCAGTGGCTGCAGCAGAAGCAAGTGGTGGAAGGTCTCAGCTGCTGCTCCCACGGGCAGCCAGGGACAGAGCACAGTGTGACAGAGACAACAGGGGAAGCAGAGAAGAGCTGTGGAACCCAAGGAGTTAAAGAAGGCAAAACCAAACAAGTGGGAGTAGTAGGAAAAAGAACTAATAAGTGCAAAAAAGAAATTAATAAGAGCCAAGGGTCTCACTCTCCCCCCCGGGGCACAGTGCCAAACATACAACTCAATGGCCCCAGGCTCTCAGATACAGCTTGGAGTGAGCCATGAACTTCAAGACAGACACCAAAAGCTACAGTGGTACTTTCACTTACGCTTGCATAGTTGTAGTAGCGGTTTGAAAACTGAAGAGGTTCTCCTTTGGGAACCAGGTTCGTATGGGGACATCATCTGGAAGAGAGAGAGCAAAACCTGAGGATCCAGCGAGCAGAGATGTTGCTCAGACAGCAAAGACTCACCAGGCACCTTCTCTTAGCACTGTCCTTCAGCACCCTGCCCTGTCCTGAGCAGGACAGTCTCCTCCTCCTCCTAGTACGCACGCTACCGCCGAGTGCTCTGTAAATCTGTGCTAAGCCCATCGGGCCACTAAATGAAGTGTGGAAGATTAGGATAATCCAGGGATTGCAGAAGAGACATTGCAAAAATAAAATGAAATTTAAAAAAACAGGCGAAAGAAACATTTTTCATTAAAAGCATTTTCCAGCCTCTGCCTTGTCCTTAGTACCACTAATACTTCAAATTATGGGACACTTCAAGTCCCACTCACCCGGTTCTTTTGGATACAGCCTCCTGTAGATGAAAAGCATTCGTTTTCCTCTCTTCAGAACTGTAAGCCTGAGATTTACTCTCTTTTTCTACCACTGAAGTTCCAATAAACCCCTCACACAGCTGCTCCTCACAACCTGGCCTTCAGGAGTTTTTCTGGTTTTGGAAGTCAAACCACATGTCAGCTACACAACCCACAGATAACTCTGGGCTTATCTGGGCCCCTACGTTTGGAAACTGCTCTGCCTGAGCCAACTGTGGAACATTTCCTAACTCCACTACATCATCTTCACGTAACGACCACTAGGACAAAAAGCAGGCAGCAAAATAAACCACTAATGACATGTGTGGGATGGTGGAGACCAGAATGAGGAACCTGATCAAGAAGCAGCTCCGCTGGAGAACTCTCAGGCTGGGGTCATAGCAGGAAATCAGAGGTGTATTAAAATCCCCTGACACAAGATGTGCAGGATCTCAGTGGGCAGGATCCCCGGGACTACCCGAATTTTCAACTTGCTTCACTCCCAATTTGTGGTTTCCTTGCTTAGTGCCTTGCCACAGGTTGCTGATCATGTGTCTTGCTTCACTCATTCAAGTTCTAAGATCATTAGCAACTGTGGTATCTTAGTCATTAATACTCTGGCATAGTCAAGGGTATTTTTTTTTATGTACTTTCACTGGCCAGAACCCAATCAAACCCTGCATGTCTGCTGCAGACAAAATTACTACAGACCAGATATCTTACCAGATGTTTTGTACAGATCATCACCTACTACAGACTGCTCCTGCCACTCCCTGAAAGTGCAAAAAGTGGCTGCAATTGCAGATGCAAAAAATGCTAAATGCAACTGGGGAGGCTTCCTTTGAAGTGAAGCTCCCAAGACATCATATAGAAAGCTGTACCAGACACTCCTCGGCCAACACCCCTATGTCAAGCCTTGTAGAAAGGCACCCTAAGGAAATATATATGTTAAATGAAAACTGCATTCTTATATGCTAAACACTTATTATGAAGTTCCTATGTCTGCTCTCCTCCAAAAAGCAGACGGAGAGGGAATGCAAAGCAGCTCAGACTGTAAATGAATTACTCGTTTGAAGTCTCAAACCCACAAGAGTGGTGAAGGAGGAGAAGTTGTACAAGGCCCTTTTTAGCTGACAATTCTGTACAGACTTCTCAGGGACTACACAGCTCAAAGGACTGCTAATCTTTTAATATATTTTACAGCTTTTGAGCCACTAGCTTTGATTCAAAGCAGAGCTGATGAACAACAGCTAACGTCCTTATAAGGCTTTGCTTGGACAATCACTGGAAGCTTCTCCTGATTTTCTGATGGACAGGAGACAAAATAGGAAAGATACCCCTCCCCTACCCACAGCACTCGGGGGAGACCCTTCAGAGGCTCCTCTTTACCAGCCAGAGGTAGAACAGTAGCAGAGAAGCACACAGCTGGGGACAAGGCACACAGCTCAGCTCCAGAGCTCCTCCAGCTAATTAAAAAATCAGACTATGATTATAGCTACTTTGCTTCCAGGCGTGGGTAGCACGCTCCTTTTTGGCCAGGAAGGGCATCTTGTTCTCCTTTCTTGTTACCATCAACTGTGACAAAACAGCCAAGGAATCACAGGCCTGGGTAAGACTGAGGACCACCAGAGTCAGCATCTTCAGCCACGTGCCAGGCTGCACACAAATCTCAGCGACTCTGTCCGTGACTGGAGGGGTTTGTATCAGACACTGGGAGCAGCGCAGGAGGCACAGCTCCTGCTTCTCTGGGTTGGTGTCGGGCAGCACAAACTCAGCACAGCAATCCACATCAAATTATGCCAACCTGGCCTCACTGCTGAGTGTTGGTTTGCGGTGATAACGTGGCATGTAAATCCAGTCAGAGAAAGCAGCACCTCTGGGGAAATTGGTCTCTCTCTCTCTCGCCTCTGTTCATCTCCATTTCCCTACTGGCTGCACATGAAGGGTGTTCCAAGAAACACCTCTCACCCCCTGTGACAGTTGTGCCTTTCAACTCTTGTTTTTCCTCTGAGTAACATCACTTGGGTGGAGAGAGCAAAGCAGAGCAAGCGGAGAACACTTTCCTCCCGTGATGGCAGTGCTGGGATGGGATTCGGTCTCAGAGGCAGAGTGCTGCCTGAGCACCTACGGGTGCAAGCACCCAGAAGCCAGAGACAAGCACCCAGGGGAGCTGCTGCCTGCTCGCTGCTCATGTGAAACATGAAGTACTCACAGAGGCACCTTCGGGTTCAGCCCCTTCCACTCTGTTCCCATTGCAGTAACTATTCTGACAGATTTTTCAGAAAGGCCAATCTCCATTTCACATTGATAACCGGCCCCAACAAAAGCTCTGCCTAGTTGAAAATACCTGTTACAAATCCCAAGGCCCAGAAATAGAATGTGGCACCTCTAGGACATGTTTTCCAGCAAACAAGAAATGTTTAGCACCAGCTACGAGGAGTTAAACTCTTCCATTAGTGACCTGGAGCTCTCCTTGAGCTCTCTATCAAATAAGCTGCTTCAGCCCCACCGTGCGTAATACAGCTTGGATTTGTTCAGGAAAACTTTCAACATAGATCCATCAGCATTACAACAGGAAATCTTCACTTTCTTAAATCAGTACGGATCGTGAGGCTGCAACTGACTGAACTCAGCCCCCTGATCTCCACAAGACCAAGTCCCTGGGGTTGTGATCTCCTTTCCCGAAAGGCTGGCGCTGAAATGCTGTCACCTTCCACCTTCAGACAGCCTTTCTGGCTGGGTCATCTTTCAGCAGGTACAACAGGTATGATGATCATAAAACAGAAGATTTCCACACAGGAAAACTCTTCTCACTTATTAAGCAATAAAAAAATAACAGTCTAAACTTGTGCATGTAGCATGTGATGTGAAACCCCCAAATCACAGGGGACAAACAGAGAAACAATGCTTAAAAACTATGCTCTACCAAATATCAATTCATTATCATCAATTATTTTCTAACTCTTCTTCCTCAGCACCAGTCCATCAATTAATTTAGCCACAGAGTTTCAAGCATCTAGCTATGAAAGTATGCTCTGGAACCCACCTTTCTGTGATTTTACCTGCAGTGAACACTGCTATAATATTTATTTAGTAGAAAACCACGAACCCAAGAAAGATGCACAGTTTGATCTGCACACTCCTCGCACTCAATTTATTTTCAAGGAGAAAATCTTGACCTTTCCTGGCAGGACACTCTGCTCTAAAAGCCTTGATGTGTGTTTACAAAAAAAAAAAAAAAAAGAAAAAAAAAAATTAATTAACTAGGTCAGACTCTTTGCCAGCCACATATAGAGCTGACAGACAAAGATGGACTGTGTACTAGCTTACAGTTCAAAGCACAAAGATTGTGACATATATTTGATTAATAGTTAAGTCTTTAGAGGCACTTGGGAGTTTTTTAATGTAATTGAATAATTATAAGCTCCATTCCCTGAAAATATCAAGGAAATGGATAGTGAGTGGAAAAGAAAGTCCAATATTGTGTTATTTGCTGGCATTCATGGAGAGACCGTGAGGTGGCACTACGTGAGGGACCCTGCTGAACAGCTTCCAGCCATGCAGATGATGGATGGATGCACCAAAGTAAAGAACATTGTACCTGAGCTGAGGCTCTTTGGAGCACCCTGGCTCGATGACGTGATTTCACCTGCCTTGGCCCCACAATGAGGTGGAGGAGAGAGGATTCTGCTCTGAACTGCCTCCTGGATGAGCATAGATGTAGGTGCTTTGACACAGCCCCTCCTCTCTTGCTCCGCCTCCAACAGAAAGGGAGCCCACAGAGACCACCCTCAGTAAGCTACGTGAAGCTGGCATCAAAAGCACCCAGGCCATCTGCAGCTGACAAGCTAGAAGCAGAGACAGCGAGGCTTGGATGAGCTGGCCTCAAACTGAGCTCAGCTTAGTTTAAGCCCCCCTTCTGACAATCCCTTCCCACGAAGGTGCGAGGTTGCCGTGAGGTGCCGAAGGGGAACTGCTACGGCACCCAGCTCGAGGCACGTGGCGACGAACGCTCCAGGAGCTGGGTGTCACCCTCCACCCTCTGTCTCCCACTTTTACTTACCAGACACTCGGTCCACGCTATACATCCTCTCCAGCCTTTTCCTGTGCCACCCACTGTCGCCGGATTGCTGCTGCTCCAGGTCAAAGGACTGCTGGGAGGGGGCGGCCAGGCGGGAGCAGTTGGGGCACTCCTTGGAGCCCTGCCGGCTGCCCGGCCAGCCCTTGCAGTGCCTGCCCGCGCCGTGGGAGCCCCCGGCACCGTGCGCTTGGTGGCCGTGGCGACACTCCTCTTGGGCAGCCCCCTTCATCACCACCAGTTCCACGCTTTCGTTCTCGTGGTCCGACAGCATCGGCCTCTCGCCGGAGATGGTGTAGACTCGCGGCTTCGGGCCCTCGCTCGGCAGCTTCTCTGCCTGCTCCTCGGAGAAGCTCCTCTCGAACTTGCCGTCGGAGATGACGGAGAGCCGCCGCTTGTGCTGTGCCGCCTGCTGCATCTCGGGGGAGTCCTCCTGGCCGATGTAGGAGTCTGCTAGCAGGTGATCTGAAACAAAGGGCGCACAGCCCGTGAAACCGAAGCACCTCGGACACCCACAGATCCAGAAGGCTCTCTGTCACTGCTGCGGAAAGGGGAAAGGAGATGCGGGGTACAGGAGGTTCCCCCAGGACCCTCTTCGGGTGGCGTGCCCGTGGCCGCTGCTGAAATGAGAGACACTGCTCACAAATACACCCAGCGTTTTAAGCTCGCGCGGCCGCCAAACAAGGCCAGAAGCGAACGCGGGTCTCATTGCACAGCCTAAAAACTCCTGTGTGCCAAAGAGCCCCCGCCCAGCTGCGCAGTCCCAGCTGCTTCAGCGCAGAGTCGCCAGGGCGAGACCCGGCACCGACTTCTCAAAGAAGCGACAAACTCCAACGGTTTCGTGTACCAAGTTATTATTTTTTAGAACCAAAGGAAAGTGGCAAACCACCAGGATTTGGTCCCCCCCCCCCTTTGATTTTGACACGACAGAAATAGGAGCAGCGTTCAGCGGATGGGTGTGACGCAGCGTGCCAGGCTCGGCAGCATCCCTGCCCCGCCAGCCTCGTCGCACACAGCCCCAGAAACCATCCCGAAGGAAGAAACAGATGCTCCCTTTGTAGGGTAGGAAGATCAAAAGGAGAGAGGCCCATGAGTGCAACTATCTTTGGAGCCCACACACTGGCTGAAGTGCCAGGAAATCTCAGCATTTCCATGGCAATTTCATGTATGAACCCAACATGCTCCCACCCACCTGCTAATCCGTTTTTCAAGCGGTTGTTAATTACCTCTTACGCTTCCCCTCTGATGGGAAGCAGCCAGGAGACTGCTGAAAAAGCTCAGCAGGGAATACATTATTCCTGTGACTACCAGCCCAGAAAAAAAACATCATCATCTGTGTCCAGCCCAGACAGCAGCATCTCAAACAGAGGCACAGAGCAAACCAAAGCCTTTACTTCATTAGATATTTAGTGAACATCTTTCATTTAGCTACTGAGCCATGACCTGGAACAGCCTAGAAGAGGGTGACAGAGCCTGGCCCAAGCTGCCCAGAGAGGTTGCGGAGTCTCCTCCTCCAGGGAGATTCCAAACCCACCTGGACATGATCCTGGGTGACCCTGCTGGAGCAGGGGGGTTGGACAAGATGATCTCCAGATATCCCTTCCAACTCCCACCATTCCGTGATCCTGTAGCTCGGCAACAATCTGAGGCTTGGTGACCTTGCAGGTGGCCACAAAGAGATGAAGGAGGAAGAGACCCAACCGGACAAGTCAGATGTTTGATGTGTACAACATGGACCTTCCACTGCTGCCACATTCCCCTTCCTATTAAATGCTCTTGTGCTTCTCTGAAGAGAGCTCTCCCAAGGTGAGAACATATGCTTTCAGCTTTTGACTCTGAAGCCCATCCTGGGCTGTGCTCTCAGGGCCCAGGGTTTCTTCCCCTGCTCCATTTGCACCCGAGACTGAACCAAATTGGGCTGGTACTGGTACACAGCACCACCCTTATCTCATTTTTCTGCTTGAGATACAACTTCCTCCAGCACAATGAGGAGATAAATACACCTCTGGCCACTCTGTTCAAGAAGTGACTGTTGGGACCGTTGAGGTTGGTTTCATTTGCAGTCTCTAGACACTGCAGGTGGCAATGCTGTGACTCCTCGAGCTGAGCAGGAGCTGCCTGCAGGAGTCCTAAAGAGTGAGCTACACCTCCTGAATCTACAGCTGGTGCTGTCTTTCCAGACAAAATGTCCAAAAAGCAACCCTAGATGTAGTGAGGAGTCACGTACCTTGCTGATGCTGTCCAGGCAGGCAGTGGTCTACTTCACCCCTGGTCTCCTGCACAGGGACAGCATGGACATCTGCATCTCCTCCAGAAGGACAGCCTAATGGACAGCAAGGGCCACCACCAGAACAAGTGCAAACCATTCCAGAGGAAGAAGCTGCTCCACAAGCTGTCAGTCAATAGCTTGTCCACCGACTCCTACCAGCTGCAGAAAACAGTGCCATGGTCCAACCAGTGCTGAAAGTGTTCACAGGCTCCAAAGTCTCTCCAACCACTTGTCACCCCTCAAGAAGCAACAGGCCACCACATCTGCTCTCCAGCAACTCAGGCCTTCTCCAATTCCAAGACTAACTGTGCTCTGGAGTGAGTGTGTCTCGGGAAAACACCACCAAGTCACTCTTTGAGATCTGCCAAGATCCGTGGTGCTGGCTCACAGTGCCAAGCACACCATCTTTAAAATTAAAAACAGAGGCCAGTCCTAAGTGCTTGTCTCAACTTGTCAAACTTACTAATGGGTGCGGGCAGAATGACACTACGCATTTCTTAAGACAGCACAAAGCAGCGGCCGACAGCAGCCCCTGTTCCTGCTGAAGTGGATACCTCTGTGGGATGCCCACCAGAGCCAATGTGCACCTTGACTCACCTTGCCTCACTACTCTGCAGTTCAGAGACCCAAGGATTTCTGAACACTGGTATTTGTGAGTAGATGGAAAAATGAAGTGTTCAAAGTATGTCTAAAACTGCTGCTGACCAGGAGTGCAGAGAGCAAGTCCAGTCTCTGTTTTACATGCACTGAGTCAGCTCAGCATATAAAATTTACAGAGGTGCAGGTGGGTCACGACTGCTTTCAAGGAAGAATCAATTTTTTCCTGAAATCATGGCAGGGTTACAGTTCCTGACATAAACTTGTCTTATCTAGCAGGCAAAGTGATCCTCTCTTCTTACATTACTCATCCCTTACTCAGGGTGCTTTCACTTGTACTTATCTAGGAGTTTCCACAGCCTATGCTAAAGGCCACCACACCAATACACTTTCTCTTTGTCAAGCAACTGGGTAATTATTCAATTTACCCTTCAATTTAGCACCTTCAGTAACTACACGTTGGAGAAGCAACTTCATATGCAAAGGGAATGTGAAGATAAAGAATTCATCTATAGCAGAACAATCGCTATGGAAGAAAAAGAGATTCCAACATCCATCATAATGAATTGTTGGCTTCTAAAACCAAACCTGCATCATTTCAGGGAGCAAGTCCCGTGCTGGTATGCACACACATGGACACCAGCAGCCCCAAGACATTACCAGTGACTGATGCACTGGTCTGTGCTTGTAGTGCGCTGGATTCAGGTGCCAAAGTGCTGCACTCGCTTGCACTATGGCATTTTAGGTTAATAGTTTGCTTCTGCTAGGAAAGAAGTCAAACTGGCCCGGAAATCAATGCTGTATTACACCTGAGCCCCAGGGATGTTCAGCAAAGAGAACTGGGAAACAGTACCGGGAAACTTCAGCACCAACTGGGATCACCTGCCAGGAGCGAGCTGCAGCCGGCTGCTGTGAACACCCTCTGCCTGGCTGCTGCTGCTCCCTAACCTTTCCTTTTCACGTTGCTCTCATTTCACCTTCATTTTCACCTCTCCCACAACCAGCTGCTCCACCAAGCTGCCACACCAGCCCAGGACAGCGGGACCAGGAAGCCTGGCAGATCACCCTCCTCCCCAGCCGCTCCCATGAGCTGACCCGGTGACAGCGCTGCTCTCCCCCTTGCTTCCATCAGCAACACCTTTGTGTCACAGAGCTGCAAAGCTACCTCGGAGCTGACAAATCAGGTTCCTCAAGTGGGTTTCTTTTCATCTAGATTTGTGCTCTACATGGATTTACTGTGCCCGAGATACTTAACAGCAAGATGAAGGGAAGAGGACCCATGTGCATGATCATGCGTCTATTGGTAAGAGAAACATCCAAAACTCGTATTTTCATCACTCCCCTGCCTACCTGGGCTAAGTCAGTCAGGTCCAGAGGAGGCCAAAAGATGATCAGGGGCTGGAGCAACTCTCCAGTGATGCCAGGCTGAGAGAGCTGGGATTGTTCAGTCTGGAGAAGAGAAGGCTCCAGGGAGACCTTCCTGTGTGTCTCTCAGAACTTCAAGGGGACCTATCAGAAAAGCTGGGGAGGGACCTTCATCAGGGAATGCAGGGATAGGACGAGAGGAAAGTTTCAAACTGAAAGAGGGGAGGTTTAGGTTAGATGCTAGGAAGAAATGCTTCACTGTGAGGATGGTAAGAAACCGGAGCAGGTTGCCCAGAGAGGTTGTGGATGTCCCATCCCTGGAAGTGTCCAAGGCCAGACTGGACAGAGCTTTGAGCAACCTGGGCTAGTAGGAGGTGTCCATGCCCATGACAGGGGGGTTTGAAGTAGGTTATCTTTAAAGTCCCATCCAACCCAAACCGTTCTCTGATTCTAACTCTAACAGCCTGTCCAGAATCTGGAAGCTTTACAGTCCAGGCCTGATGGTCAACCTGCTTCTCACCTCCCTCAGTTATTTACTCGAACACATGTCTTTCTGGCTTCCCTTGCTCCTCTCTGATAGTTCTTTCTTCACCCTCCACATAACACTGGCCAACAAAGTTGCTGGGGCACATGTATCACCAAAGACAGAATCTCCTGTACTGGTTAATTTACAGCATCTTGGGAAAGAAAGAATCCACATTCTGAGTACATGTAGTTCCTGATAATTAGGCACTTATTACTGCTAGATACTTAAAATAAATCCTCTCTCATTCAGTAACTCTAACTTGAGCACCTGCTCTGACCCAGGTAACTAACCCTGACAGGACCATCACACCACGTTTCCTGAGATGAGGTAACGTGCTGGGATAAGCCTCGGCAGACTGATGCCCATTCACAGCAGAGGAGACACTCAGCGAGCCAAACTCGTATCTGCTGCAGACAGCCCTGTAACCCCATGGGATAAGAAGTTTATAAATCAAGGCCGAATGTGGCCACAAGGCATAGACATAAGCTTAAAAAAGAAGAGTCACGAATTTATTACTGTATTTAGCAGCCAAACTGATGATTAAGGCACCTTAGATTTAAAACCTCAGCATCAGAAGCAAAGTGGCAAAGGGGAATCCAGATAAACCCTATTAAAAAACCATCTGTCATCTTAGGACAATAAATTTCAGAGAAGAGTTCTCTCTTCCCTGCTCCCCTTCCACCGGACCTCCCTGGATCTGATGTTGATGGTACCAGCTGTAAATGAAAGAGCTGTCTGGGCCACTGGTGGTGAATGGAAAGATTTTCGGTTTAGAATACATGGACTTGCAGCATTGTCTGCAGTAGAAGGAATGAAGTTAACGTTGGTTTTTTATTACACACCAGCAGGAGTCCAGCGATACCCTCGATGAGGAGTGGGCGGGTGCACTGGCTCTAGTCAGCCCAGGGCACCGCAAAACCAGTAAGCTCTTTTCCGCTTGCGCAGCTGACCAGCTTCTCCTGCTCTTTGAGAGCTCCCACATGCCTGCCTGCTGTGCTAAGGGGCTGCCAGGTCCTGTTCTGCTCCTCTGCCTCCCCGAGCATGCGCTGGAGCTCCCTACCATGCCAGCTCTGTCCCTCCCAGTGCTCCCGTACCGCAGCGTGACCCCACCAGTATGGGGCTCCCGTCTCCAGGCTGGCAGCCGATCTTGCTGGTCTGCAGGGTGGAAACGCAGTCAGGAGCACGGCAAAACCCAGGAAATTCGGTCAAAATACCGAAGCACGAGGCAGGGATATAAAACTGGAGATAGAACAACTGAAAAAAAAAAGGTCACGGTGGCATTTTGGCCGCGCAGAAGCTCCAGAGCTGAGCGAGCGAACGACGGTCGCTATGGGATGACCCAAGGCCTGACTGGGCCGGCCCCGTCGTGACTCGACCGGGCACCCTGACCCCACGGCTCCCGCAGAAGGGACGTCACCCGCTTCCCTGCGAAGCCACGGAGACAAGGCGAGGGCCGGCTCCGTCGGGGAGCTGCTCCGAGAGCACAGAAGGTCACTTAATGATGACAAAATGGTTCCAATTAGTCTTCTGCACTAAAACGGGGCCTGGAAAACAACCCAACTGAAGATGCGGTTGACGTGGTGCCTCACGGACGAGTAACCTTTAGTCTGGTCTGTAACATTAATGTGGACAGATGAAATTGTTACCGGGAGACATGACCCAGAGGAACGAGTGGCAGCTCCGCTGGTGGCCTTTGCATTTCCACGGTAACGCCGTGACCTACAGTTTTATTCACTTTATAAGCAAATAGCACATTCCAGGGAACGTTTTAGGATACACCCACACCCTACTGGTGCTGGCCAAGCCTGGAAGAAGCCTGAAACCCTCAGAGGTGAAATGTCACATCCCTGCTCTGCCCTGAACTCAGGGTGCCTACCACCCCCTCTGGGCCACGGGCTCTTTATAGAAAGGCCTCCTCCATCACTCAGGACCAGCCACAGTCAGCACAGGGGTACACCAAGAGAGCTGGGCCAGCCACGCTGCTGGGGTCTGTCCTGGGGATGGGGTAAACATCCTCTAGAGAAAATGGCAGCTTTGGTGGTCCCCCCGAACCAGGCTCCGCTGGCAGCTCCACAGTCTGACCATGACAAATGGAAGGTCCCTCTTCGAGCACTGCACAGCTGCAGCCTCACCTCGTGGCTCCGTAAAAAGCACAGCTCGCAGGTCTTTGCTCGGCCCCAGGAACCAGCAAACCCTCATGCTGGGGCTTCTCAAGCCTGGCAGTGTCAGGAAGCTCCTGTGTGGGTGGCTGCTGCCCTTCCCACGCACTCACACCTCCTTTTCTGAAGCGGCAGAAGCCCAGGGTTCAAGCACAAGCGATGGCTCCGGTGCAGCCTCTGCGTGTGGCACAGCAGCCTCGGCAAACACGTTTTTCTCCTCCCACCACTGCCCGTTGCTGTTTGGCCTGGAGAAGCTCACAGGGGTCCCTCTTCTCCTGACACACTCAGTGGTTTCACTGATGGCTGAAACGTCATGAAAAGAAACAAAAGGGCTTCTTTGGAGCTTGAAAAGAAGCTTCTTCCAGCTTCAGGTAACTAACCCCCTCGGCTTGTACTGACGCAAACCAGCCAGAGTAACCATGCTGCTTTTGCAAAAACACGGTGAATTTGGGTCAAGACCTGCCAGGCAGCTCTGGCTCAAGGCCCACCATCTCTGCAGCACCGAGCACACCTTATACTTGCTGGGATCTCTGCCCTCTCTCTCGCTTCCAGAGCCTTTCCCATGCGCTGGCCCAGAGCAGCCAGGCTGCAGCGGGGAGACCAGCCCAGTGCTGCACCCTCCAGCAACAGCCCCAGCAGCAGCTGCCCTCTGAACTGAGCGAAACACAAACTCCCTGATAAACATGGACCAGCAGAGCTCCCTCTCTTTCCTCAGCAAAGGATCCTTGGTCTGAACCCCACCTCACCAGGATGCGTCACTGACAGGAGGAAGTTTCTCCAGTGCTCTGCTTGCTGTCATTTTTCATTTCACTGCCCCATGCCCTGGGTATCTTTTTCCTCTAGCATCTCCACTACATAGTGATAACGAAATCTAAAGCAGGATCTCAGCGTGGGGTCTCTCTGACACCTAAGCTGGGAGAAGGAGACTCTGGGAATGTTCAAAATTCCTTAGCCCATAAGCTAAGAGATTGAGTAATTATTTCTCCTGTGTTTTGCTCTCTACAGCCTTTTTTACCCTTCCCTTTCCCAACATTTCAATTCTTTTCCCTGTCTTTCTTAAAGGTCTGTCCCAAGGGACACCCGTTCCTACAGTAAAACCACCCCACAGACAAGATGGGAGGTCTTTGGAAGGTAGCAGAGAGCTACGAGAGGCAGCAAGGACTCTGGCAACAGCCCTGCAGTCAGAATGGATGCTGAACATGGGCGAGTGCTCTTCTTGGGAACCTTCCCAGGCCTTCAGCCTGCATGAATAAGCCAGTAATGAAGAGAGGCAGGAAGAGAGCAGGAGATGCATCATCACCTCAGCACCAGCTCACTTAACAGAGCCGTGTCCTGTCAGCTGCAGCAGAGTCCATCCTTCTCTTTCTAATAATGCCCTGGGATATCTTCAAGATCAGGAGAAAAAAAAAAAAATCTGAGTGATCCCAAAGGGATAATTTCTTCATCCTATTCTATCATCAGGCAGCTGCCCTGTTCCAAAAGGGAAGCAA
>WTSP01014721.1:0-37400 GCA_025331215.1 Actenoides lindsayi | reverse complement strand
AAGCATTTCTTTACAGAAAGGGTTGTCAGGCATTGGAATGGCCTTCCCAGGGAGGTGGTGGAGTCACCATCCCTGGACGTGTTTAAGAAGTGGTTAGATGTTGTACTTAGGGACATGGGTTAGTGGTTTTGATAGGACTAGGAATAAGGTTGGACGTGATGATCTTGACGGTCTCTTCCAGACGAAAATATTCTATGATTCTGATTCTTCTAAAGAAAAGCACTTGGAAATTTGTTACATATTTTTTAAGTTAGATGCCAGTTGGTATGTTGGTAAGGTGACTTTCTTATTTTTTTTAAAAACAACTGTTAATTCTGTATTTCTGATTGTCACTACTTAACACTCTGTTTCCTTCACATTGCATGTGGCTAATGTAATGCCCATATGAACAAATCTGGGAACTGTATAAACAGTAGATACCCCCAGTTTTATATTTTGTTTTATTTAGTGGGTTTTGAGTCCTCAGTTATAAGCATTTGCCCTTACATTTTGGCATGCCATCTTGGAGAACTCCACTGTTAGAATCTTGACAATACAATTGCTGTGTTCCCACTTAGTTGGTTAAGCAAAACACTTTGTATTTTTATCCTTCCTGCTGCTGCTCACTATGTGTTTTATATTAACCTTGTGAATATTTTTTGGTGTGGATTTTATGGTATTGACAAACTTCATCATAGAGATACCCTGAAATTTTGAATATGCCACCCAGAAAGAAAGACTAATCGCTTATGGTGCAGCAGTGTATGATAGTGTCATTTAGAAACTTTGATTGTATCAGAATGAAAGGGACCATGACCCCGGTGGGACTGGACAAAATAAATGCCTTACATAAACATTCTACAGACAGATTTTACAAACGAGACCTTTTAAAAGATCAGGAACTGCATCACAAACACAGCTTTTGTGATTTCCCACCATGGAGTTTAACCAACCTCCTTTGGTAGAATTCTGTTCTGTGGTAAATCCACCTGTTATGGAGTTAATTTTCTATGTATCAGCCCATACATTTTGGATTTGTGACCAAAATAGTGTTGATAAGACACCAAAATTTTAACCATTGCTGAACAGTGCTTAAACAGCATCAAAGTTTTTTTTTCTTTTACCTGCTCTGTACCCTCAGTGAGTAGGCTGGGGTTGCATGTGAATCTAGGAGGGGACACAACCAGGACAGCTGACCCAAACTGACCAGAGAGATATTCCATACTATGTAATTTCATGTTCAGAAATAAGAACAGAGGTGAAATGGGTTCTGGATGGTGGCCATTGCTTGAAAATTGGCTGGACATCAGTGTACACATTGAAGGTGGTGAGTGATTGCTTTTCCTTTCCTTTCCTTTCCTTTCCTTTCCTTTCCTTTCCTTTCCTTTCCTTTCCTTTCCTTTCCTTTCCTTTCCTTATTAAAGTATCTCAATCCACAGGTTTTCTCACTTTTGCTCTATTCTCTCCTCCATCCTATGGAAGGGATAAAGTCAGTGAGTGGAGATGCTTAGCTGAAAGCTGGGATCAACCTATCACATGAATGCCATTTTTTGTGACTAGTTTTGCTGATGCACTGTTAGGATAATGTGGCTAACTAGCTTTAAGGCTCTCTATACCACAGTAACAACACCAAAAAGGAAGAATTTGTATTGCAAGTACCATTCTGGCAATACTAATTGTCTCACTTTGACCTAAAAAAATTCATCAAAGATATTTGAGCAGTTGAACTGCAGAATGGAACTTTTATTAGTATAGAGGTAGCCAGTTAATTATTCCTGAGACACCAGAGGGTCTAGTATGGCTGACAGTGACTTGTGGTGGTATAAAGTAGATCTTGGGTGACAGGAATTTTCAGATACAGTAGAAAATCAAAGGCCCCTTAAGCTGAGGTAGCTGTGTCATTCAGCTGTGTACTTCACCTATCCTGATCTGATCCCATGGTCCAATTGCTTATATCACCCACTGCCTGGAGACGTGAAAGCTGTGAAGTATATGTTGCAATTACAGTGTATATTGGAATTCTTTCCACATTAAGATCTTTGGTCCTTCACTTGTATAAGGCTAGTGTAATATATCTTTGAAAGAAAATTGTACTTGATGGGGAAATTATGAAACTCCTGAGATCTCTATCTGGTTTTAAGTCTTCCTTGATTATGCCTCAGTTGCTCCCCATTCCCCCATTTATTACAATTTAGAGGAGGAGACCATTTAAATGTTAACAATTCATTCTCTAGGAGATTATTATCTCAGTATCAGTTCTTTTACAGCTGCTTTGGCTGAAGAGGAGGAGGGAATGGATATTCTTCTATTTTTATGTATATATGTTGATTATTTGCATCCAACACTGAAGAATATAGGTGTGTAAAAACACACCATTTGATGTGGAAGAAACACAATACTCTGATACTGAATACAATAAGAAGGGTATAATATGTGGAATAACATATATGCATATAAATTGAATAATGTAAACACTTTGTGAGTCTTTTATGTCCCTTTCTGGATTCAACTTAAAAGATGACCTGCATGAAAGTTATTTCACAAACTTACATTAGCAATTTTAGTTCAAGTAAGTATACTGTAGAGAAGAACAGAGGAGAAAGTATAATTATTGAATAGTAGTATGTTAGTACTGCTATAGAAAAATAAAACTATCAATTCACTATTTCTTTTCCTAAAAATGTGTTACTAACTTTTCAATTTAGCAGACCCCATTCTGTATTAATTTCCTTTTGTTGAGCATAAAATTATGTTGCTATAATAATACTGGAGGGTTTTTTATCTGTGCATTAACTAATATCAAAATGATCTCAATCAAAATGATCACAATCTCATGAAAAACAGGACAGTACACGCCTTGTGAGCATAAAATTTATTTCTGGAATGCTCTCTTACCTGACTTTAAGATGTGGGCCAGTATGAGAGTTTGAAGTATTGATTGCAGTCTACTGGTAAATAAATATGCAATAGCATCCAAAGACAAGAAAAAAAAGTGCCACAAGCTCTGTGGTCTCCATTTCAAGCATTTAAATTTTGTCCAAGGTGTTTACTATTTCTTGAAGCATATTTATGAAAACAAAATTATACATTATATAAAATGTTCTAACTGCAAAAAAACCCAAACAACTCTGGAAATCAGAGTAGATGATTTGAGAAAATTCTCTTTAGGCATGTAACTTCTATTCAAGTTTAGGAAGTAGAGATAGCTTCAGATTACCACCAGGATTTGTCAGAAAGAAGTACAATTTCTTTATGCATGTACTAAAAAATAAAGTCAAAACAACAAAAAAACCCAAACAAACACATCCCCTCCCAGAAACCCACACACCATTCACACACATCTGGGATGGGATTCAACTAGAAATATAGATACCTAAAGGTGGACGTCTGCTTCAACACTAATTCAGCCTAGCTATACATTCAGTGATACTTATAGGGTTCTTCAGTTCACCCACAGTGGTTATCTACAAGATGGGCAGCTGAATCACTCTCTGGATTCTGCTCACTTGATCAGCAAGGATTCTAGCATCTTTGGTGGATGCTTAAATGCTTAGCTCATATCATATATGGATATCTACATTTAGACAAACAAATGATCTAAATTCTACACCTTGCTTTAACATTTTATTTGTACAGGCACACTGAGAGAAACTAGAAGGAAAAAAAAAGCCAACCTTCTTTCCATTTTTTTTTAACGACCCACAATTTCTCTTATACTCTGAATGATTAAGAACAATCTTCCTATTGTATAGTCTTAACATTCCTATTGAGTACATTAAAAACAAATTTGTTCCTGACAGATTCCTTGAGGGAGTGACACAGAACATCGGTCACCTCTGGTATCAACGTTTACATAATGTGAACATCTTTCTTTTCCTTTCCTCTCATGAAAGAATCAGTTGATAGAATGATTTTATTTCTGGGAAGAAACCAGTTATTTTTAATAATTTTCATGTTTCAGGAACTAATATAGCTGAAGAATTTTGAGAACAAATGCTGTAATACTTAAAGCCATTTGGGGGGATAAGATAATTTTTAAGCCCCTTTGAAGCCAATGTCATCATTGTAAATGAGTATCCCTGTCACTTATAATGAGGCCATAAACACATGTAGTTGAAAATATTCCTCTCCTTTTGAATTCCCTAAATAACTATGTTGACTCAATAGCTGCTTTTAAATGATAAAAACATTTGTCTTTCCCACTGCTTATATCATTACAAATAGACAAAAAAACAGTGACTGGAAAGCATGATTATAAAACACTTGACAAGTGTATGGGTTACACAGAATCACAGAATGTTATTGGTTGGAAGGGACCTCGAAAGATCATCTAGTCCAACCCCCCTGCCAGAGGAGGACCACCTAGAGCAGATCACACAGGAACACATCCAGGCAGGTTTTAAATGTCTCCAGAGAAGGAGACTCTACAACCGGTCTGGGCAGCCTGTTCCAGAGCTCTGTGACTCTCGCAGTGAAAAAGTTTTTCCTTATGTTTCTGCAGAACCTCTTATGCTCCAGCTTGCACCTGTTGCCCATTGTCCTATCATTGGACATAACAGAAAAGAGCCTGGCTCCATCCTCCTGACACTCACCCTTTACATATTTACAAACATTAATGCGGTCACCCCTCAGTCTCCTCCAAGCTAAAAAGACACAGCAGTTTCCTGTCCTTCTTAAACTGAGAGACCCAGAACTGAACACAATATTCCAGATGAGGTCTCACCAGGGCAGAGTAGAGGGGGAGGAGAACCACTTTTGACCTACTAACCACACCCCTTCTAATACACCCCAGGATGCCATTGGCCATTGGCCTTCTTGGCCACGAGGGTGCTTTGCTGGCTCATGGTCATCCTGCTGTCCACCAGGATCCCCAGGTCCTTTTCCTCCATGCTACTGGTTAAATGAAGATTTAGAACTTGCAATAGTATTATTTCATATTTCCAGAAGAAAATTTGGCAATCATTTTAATTGAAAAATATTCTCTACTAACCAGATGTAGATCAACACATGTAGAATTGTGTTCACAAGCATTGATTATGCAGTCATCAATGTCCTGGTCACATTTCAGTCCTGCGTATCCTGGGTTGCACAAACAATAGAAGCCATCGACAACTGGAACAGAGATACTATTTTAGTATTGAGTGCTTTAGAACAACAACTGAATGTAGTAAATTTAAGTTACAGTTATGACTACTATCTGGAAAAGACTTGGACTGGCTTTACCTAAAAAGTGTGGACATGCAAAAAAATTGAAATACACGAAATGCAATATCTCAAAACACCTTTTTTTAATCTGAAAGCATATTCATTTACTGCATTTTACTCAATTGAAGTATTTTTACTTAAGAATTAAAAATCAATGACCCATTACTAGCTTCTGAAAAACTGATTGCACCTTATGAGCTAATGAGTAATTTTCCATCAGCAAACTCTACAAAAAGTACATAAAATTTTATATTTGCTATTTTGCCTAAATAAGATGAGGCAGTTAAACATCGTTCCATTTGTTGTTTGTCTGGGGTTTTTTTGGTAAGGAATGCTTTGTATTATACAACTATATTAAAGGAAAACTTGCTTGAGTTTTATTTGTCAGCTCATCTTATGATGTATTTCCATGCTTCATTTTAATCTTAACGAGCAAATGATAAGAATCTTCTCCCTTCTTCATAATTATTGATCTAAATGGAGAGGATCTTTGGTACTATGTCCATATAAGGAGCTTGTAACAGCAATAGAAGCGCTTCTTGTAAGCCTGAATTTATTCTAACCTCAAAGAGGTCCCTGTATTCTTCATTACTGCTGAGAATCTATTCAGCCATTGTGTCTGTACAAGTAGCTGCTGTTGTATTCACTAAATACTTTAAGTCCTTCACAGCAGGAGCATTACTTATCTTCTAAGGGCTTCCTAGCTTCCTCAGTATTCCATCTTTCTGCATCCCATGCACATAGTGAGAGGAAGTAAGATGTCCACATGATGCAAGCTGTTCCCAAAGGATCTGGCACTTTATGAGCATGCAGGACTTTACTACAGCTCATCTAAATTCGAGGTAAAAAATTTCTCTGAATCAATGCAGAGTATATAGAAAACATCTGTAAACTTTTTAGGAAATAGTCTTTACTAGATTAGATATGAAGCCTCTCACCTTATTCCCATATATGGAAAGATAGAATTCTTAAAGTTAGTTGAAACTGAGTTGGGTTGGTTTTGTTTGTTTTTTGTTTAACTACGAGAGTTTTAGACAATGGCATATTTAGTAATTTGGGGTCAGTTCTTTAAGATCTCATCTGAAACCAGTAAGCTGATTAGATCTTATTCAAATTTGTGTTACATTTTTTTCATTTCAGGGAAATTCTTAAGGCATGATTCTCATTTTAAAAGGCACATGGGCAAACAGGAAAGACATGTAGCAGAAGACAAACATGGTTTCTAAGTGCTTAAAATGTGGGACCTATGAGGAAAAGTTGAGTCAGATGGGCTTGCTTTGTGTTAGTCCCTTCAGGGAAGGGTTAATAGTTAGATATATATGCCTTTTGCATACAGATAATATAAGAACAACGTCAATGGCAGTTGCATACTTGACAGAAATGAATTCCTCATAGAAGTGTTAGATGATATAATAAGGGGCAATGACCAAAAGTTACAGCTTAGGAGATTCAGATGGAATTGGTGGTGGTTTGGAACACTTCAAGAGTAGTGCATCAGCGGAATAAGTTGTCCCCAAATTTGTGGAATACCTGTCCATCCTTAGAGGCTCTCAAACCTCATCTAGAAAAAGCCCTGACTGACCTGTTATAGCACTGTTAATTGTCCAGCTTCATGTAGGTTTGAATACATGACCTCCACATGTCATTCTGCTTCCCAGCAAGCATTATGATATTCTCTGAAAATTACCACTTCTACTCTTTTTTTTTTTTTTAACAAGCATAGAAAGTGTCTGATAGGTGGTAATAGCCCCATAAAACTTTCCAGTAAGTACTCCATACATAATGGGTGCTACTTAGCTTGCCAATCCAGACAGAATATACTTGAGTAATTCATCATGAAGTTGCTGTTAAAACCTTTAAGTGCATCTATCAGTGAAAGTGTAAGTTAGATAGTTATATGATAAAAGGCACTTAATAGTAAACAGACATTCCGTTTTGCATCAGTTTGATATTTAATGCAGTTTTTGGACTCATTAGAATTATGACATATACTGCCTAACTGCTCCATGAGCTCATTTTCAGCACCTGAATATTCTCTCATCAAATGCGCAATGTAAGATGCGTTTGGCTAATTTAGGTATCAAAGGAGACAGCACAAATCTCCTTAAAATTTCTCATTAGCTGCAATTCCAAATCCCTGAACACACAAACCCCAGTGCCAGGAGTTGAGGCATTTTGGCAAAAATAATCCTCCTGGTACTGGTTGTGGAGCTTCAGACAAGCTAAATTTCAGTAAATTATCTTCTGTTCTCCCTAGAGCAGCTCAGTAGCTACAGACACTTCAACTCTACATTAAAGTGAGTTACTAGACTGAACTCACTGTCATAGCAGTAGCCATGGAGGCAAGGGTTAGAACTGCACTCGTTGACATTGATCTCACAACGTGGACCTGTAAAACCCTTTGCACACTGGCACTGGAATCCAAGGGGAAAAACGTCCAAATTCATTTCCTCTATGCACACAGCTCCATTCTCACAGGGATTGCTGGCCTCACAAGGCATAAACTCACAGTTCAAACCTGAAAAGAAAAATGGCAAAGCTGTCAGTGTTTAACTAATGAACATATCCCTGCAGCCGCTGCCTATTACGATCTATATTTTTCTTTATATCCCTGGTTAAAATTGAGATGGAGCATCACAGAGATACATATATGTATATTAACATTCAGAAACTTTTATTTGCTTTGTAGAACTACAAACAAAAAGGGACATGTTTATCTGTTTTGTTTCTATAATGACATTGCATTTAAAAATCATAATAACTATCTCTATATTTTTTATCATTTTTCTGTTTGACTTTTCCCTCCAAATTGGCTCAAAAAGTGAATTTATAAATCATTAATGAGTTTTGTTTTGAAGCTTTCTGTTATTTTTTTCTGATATCCTGTTGTCACAGCTACTGTATGAGCTGTTTATACATTAACCCATAATCCTGAGCATGAATGAAATGCAAATAACCTTGTATAATTGTTCCGCTTGTAAATCGTGACTATACAAAAATTACTTTACTGAAATTATGTATGTATTTAATAATGATTGACTGTCTCCATCATTTAGAAAAATTCCATAGAATAAATAAAAAAAAAATCTCACACAGTCCCTTTTTTATTGTTTCCTAACAAAATCTGTGATGGTGACCACGGGTCACATATGTCCTCATCTAAATCTTTAATTTGAAATAAGTAGATAAAAAGTATAGATTAAAAGGCCATTTAAAATGAATCTTACTTTATTAGAACATAACCAAGACTGATTCAAGTTTTCCAGTAGTAATACTGGAAACGATGAGGGCAGAAAGAACAGATATCAAATGGGTTTAGCTTTGTAAAATTGCCTCCTTTTTCCTTCTGTTGCTGAAGGCAAGTCTGTTCTTTCAGGCTTAGTTTCAGACAGAGCTCAGTGGCTTTCAGGGCTGCAACAAACTGTGCACAAGCCACTCTCAGCTGCTTTGAAGTCTATATGCCTTTCTGTCTCTGGTGAGGCTGGGTTGCCTCTATGCTGTGCCTTCTGGCAGAGCTGTCCAGGGTTTGCTGTACTCCAGGCCCTCTGCCCACTTCCCCTTGCCATTCCTTCCTGACACAGCTTCTCCCTACCCCAAGAACCTCCCTCTTCTTAGACAGGCTGTAACCTTAACCCAGTGATGGGTAATGTGACACTACGACATAAAGCACATGGGTAGTCTTGTGGAAAATCAAATCTATGGATTTGTTGTGGTGGATTGACCTTGGTGGGCTGCCAGATGCCCACTCATCTGCTCTCTCACTTCCCCTCAACAGGGCAGGTGGAGAACAGAAGATAGAAAACTTGTGGGTCAAGAAAAACATAGTAACATCACTTCACTTACCAGTTACTGTTACTAGCAAAACAGGCTCAATTGGATGAAAACTGATATAATACATTGACAATTAAAAATAGATTAGGATGGTGTCATGGTTTAGAGCTGAGCTCACACAGCCACTCACTCACTGCTCTCCCACTGCTGAATGGGAAGGAAAAGAGACAGAAAAGTGCAAAAACCCCACAGCTGAGTTAAGGAGGCTTTAGTACAACAATGCAACAGGAGAAAACAAACATAAGAACAATGAAACAATACACACAAAGAAACTGTAGCAAAACAAACTGAAGTGAGAAACAGGCTGCCCTTGAATGTCCTCAAGCTCCTGTGCTTTGCCTGGCCTGGGCGTGAGGTCAGTATGGTATCATTAAAATCACAGAATCATAGAATGATAGGGGTTGGAAGGGACCTCAGAAGATCATTGAGTCCAACCTATCCTATCCAAACACAGGACAGATGGTGATAAAAAACCCATCTTCCTCTATCTCCCTCTTCTTCAGCATAGGAGGATGGGGAAAGGAGGGTTGTGGTCAATCCATAACAGTTTCCTTCTGCCCCTCCTTCCTCCTTGGACTTTTCCCCTGCTCCAGTGCAGACCCCGCATGGCCACAGTTCCTGACAGGAGCCGTCTCCACCTTAGTCTTCTCCAGAGATTGCAGGGGAATTTCTGTTCTGGTGCCTGGAACATCTCCTCCCCCTCCACTTTCTCTCACCTCAGTGTTCTCAGGGCTCCTTCTCCAACTTTTTTTTCACTCCTCACTGACTGTGTAGCATTCTGCCCTTCCTTACATGTTTTCCAGGGGGCACCTTGGCTGTTGGGTTCAGCTGTGCCCTGTGGTGGTATTGATTGGAGCCATCTGGAACCAGCTGTGTCCAGCACAGGGCAGCCACAGACGTTCCTCACAGAGGCCGCTCCTGCAGACACTGCTGCCAGTGCCTGGGCACCTGTACCTGGTACATGAGGTAAGTCATGTTTGTGAGATGGATAATAGTACTAGAATTTTCAAATTATTTTCAGGCTCAAAATTTCAGATGATAAATATATGGCAGCTTTAAGCTTGTAGACCAGTTGCTAACTAACAACTGGCAATTTATAAAGGTTTTTTTGATATAATTTTGGGGAAACTGAATCAGTTAAGTGGTTAGCTTATTCTGGAGAAATATATTACATGTTTTATTATGGTTTCAGAAAAACAAGATTATAACTAGAGCATAGCAGTTGAGCTCAAGCTACAGATGCACTTAGTGACATTCTGTGACTTGTTTGAAAACTTTAAATTCTTTAAACAAGTAGAATATGGTGAAAAGATGAAGAACACTCCTTGGATAATTTCAATATTAAGGTGTCCATGAGCCTGAATGATATTTAACTTTAATTTGGGGAATAAACTTTTATATTTACTGGTATATATTGACAGTAAAATGATTTGGGCTCTTCTATAGAAGAGATTGATCAGGTACAGTTATTATATGCTTAGTACTGGCTACAGTCAGCTGAACCCATATATTTCCTCCTTTGCTTCTACTGACATTACAGATAAAATTTTTTTGGCCTGTTCCACATTAGCTGCCTTCCTCTGTTTTACTGTTAATCACATAGTAGCACACTGGCTATGAATAGGCCTTCTTCATAGTAATGAAACATGCACTCTCCAAAATGTCAGCAGGATTTTAGACGAGCTTACTGTAAGACAGAGACATTTAAAACCTGAATTCTTAAGGCTTCTCATAACAAAAGCAACAAGTAGGAACAGAATTGAAGTAAAAAAAAAAACACAACAAAAAAAGCCAATAGCACTTTAACCTCAGCAATCATGCTGACAGAGAAGAAAAAGAACGGTACAAGTTGTTCCCTGTCTTTATGTCACCATGGTCTCTCCAGTGCAGGATGATCCTGCCACAGGCAGCTGACAGTCTCAGATCTGAATTGATGAAATTGCATAGCAAAAGCAGCCATATGGCATACTGAGATTTTGCCCTGAAGTTTCCATCTTTATATCACAACAGCTTGACATGGTTGACAACCCTGCTGATTCCTAAAGTAGAGTTCACACCCACACAAATGAGCTTAACACATGGCTCACAATTATAAGTGGAACTGTCAGATCATCCTGTAATGAAGTACTTGTTTTTCTTCTGTGTTGATGGAAGAATCTTTAAACAGATTTGCTCATAGTTTTACATGCCAAGTGTTTGTGGGGGTAGACATATCTGGTAGATAAAGCAAAAGTCATGCCACAATCCATAAGTTTTTCCCTACTGTAGTATTCTGCAACACTTGATACTGCCACTTTTTGTATGAGAGCATAACAAAGTTTTGGTGAACAATTGGTAAACCAAAAGGCAATAAGAAACAGTAAGGACATATGTCCTGAAGGCCACAGGTTTATATTATTTATATATATTAGTCCAGTATAAATAACACTGTGCACAGATCTGTCATATGAATGTGAAGTTTTTTCTCTCTATATCTTGTGGCAGTTTCATGAGTTATCTATATATTTCAGAAAAGTATTACTTTGTAAAAAACCAACCAACCAAAAAAAAACCAAACACCTCTGGATTCTATGTATGATTTTTATTTCAAACATTTTGCTCTGCTGATTCAATATCATATGCGGTTCCTACTGCCTTTTCTTTCTACACTGTGTGTAGAAAATTGCAGCATTGACCAAGGAGTAACTGAAAAACTTTTGCCTGATCTCAGTCCTTCCAAAAACCAGTGATCTTCAAAGAACTATGGATAAAGATGTGTCTTTCTTATTCAGAAATTAATAATTTATTTGAAACTTCAGCTGAAAAATGATTCTTACTACCTCAAAGACAATTTCTGAGATTTTTAAAAATACTTAAAATGTAAAAGGTTCAGAGTGAACAGATTCAGAAAGGAAAGTATAGGGGTAACCTGCACTTTCAGGTTCCTGTGTTGTTTTAATGAATTTTAACACACATTGACATATTTATCACCTCAAATCCTGTAAGTGGTGATGGGGTTTTGGGATTTTTGTTTATGAATGGATAGAGATGTTTATGAATTGGATAGAGATGTCTTTCACTGTGTGCTATGAAAAAAGGAGCCTGAACTTGTCTTCTCTATTAGCTTGTATTAAACAAGTTTCAGGCTGTGTTGAGTCTCCCTGAAACTCTCCTCGCCAGACTGAACAAGCCTAGCTCAGACACTGGTGGAAAAACAATGTAAAAGAGGCATTGGGTATCTCAGATTTTTCCACGTCCTTTGTAAGTTCAGCCATGTGATCTCATTTTTATCCATCATTTTTTGTTATCGTAGACTTATAGATACCTTCCTTATTGCCCTTCAGTTGCCTTGATAGTTTTAACTCCAGTTGCCTTTTAGCTTTCTTAATTCTGTTCCTGTGTGACTGGGTGCCTTTAGTACAGGTACCTCACCACTACATCTACCTTTTCTGCACTTTCTTTTCTCTTTAAACTCAGTCAGAATTTCTCCATTTGTCCATTCTATGCCACATCTGCTTGAGTTCCTGCTCATTGGAAAGAACTTTCCTTCAACATATATCCATGGGCCCAAGATAAATCATTTTACTCTTCAGTGTTGTCTCTAATGGGAGCTTGCCATGCAGATTCCTGAGCACATCAAAGCCAGCTCACTGAAGTCCACTGAAGTTCTGCTACCTGAATTTCTCATTTCTCTTAGGATTATAAACTCCGCCATCTCACTGCCACTGTTGCCAAAGATGGTTTTGACCTTTACATCCTTTGGCTTATTCATGGAGAATCTGACAAGTACTTCCCCTAGTTGTCTCACCCTGCTATTGTTTTGAAAACATGTACTGAACATGGTCAAAAAATCTCCTGGATCACTTATGTCTTTCTGTGTTGTCTTTCCAGCAAAAGTCAAGGTGGTAATATTCCACTGAGAACTAGGGTCTATGTTCATAATTCTTTTTCCAGTTTCCTAAAGACATTCATAAACTTTTCTGGATCAAGCTGTCTGTAGCAAACACCCACCACAATATTTCTTTAGCTGATTCCCTTTTCATTCTGCCCCATCGACTTGAGCAGTGCATCATCATCATCCATTCCATAGCAAAGCTCCATGCATTCAAGACACTGCTTTGAATGAAGTTCAGCTCAGCCTCCTCATCTCCGCTGCCTGCATTTCTAGAGACCTTGCATCCATCCATTGCAGCATACCAGTAATGTAAGCTGTCTCATTGTCTATTTTCTTCTGGTAGGAGGCTGTTGTTTTGAGAAAGAATATAGACTTCTTATTCCTTCTGCCTTTACTGTGCTGTGCACGTTGCATGCAGGCACTTGAAATGGGCCACCTATTGCATAGGTGTTCTTCTGTAGGTGAAGAGAAAGTCTTCTTCAAGTTGTCAGAAACAATCATCTTCCAACCTCAACAGCTGTAGACTCTCTGTTCCCTTCCCATGTCTGAGTGTATCCTCTATCTATCTTCTGCCCTTCTCCAATACTGTTCCTGTGGGTTTCAGGCTTTTGTCCCTTCAGGAACTCTAAGAAAAGCCTCCTCATCTTTCATTTTGCCATTACTAATTCCGTGCAGCTCCCTAGCCTGGCAACAAGGTTACTTAACGTTCCATGTCTGTCTGTAAGGAGCTCATGAACATCCTTCCCATAGTGTTCTGCAAGCAGAAGCATGGGTTGATACCATTTCTTCAGATTTTTGCTCAAGGTAGCTCCCCAGAAAGGTATGAATTCCAGAGAAATTTGTACTAATTTGAATGACACCAAAATTGTTCCCTAGCAAAAAAAGATTTTTCCCCTCTCTTTAAGGAATTAGGGGAAATAGAAACAAATTTGTTCTAGCTATAGTAAATCAAAGCAGTACAAAGAGAAAAATATTTACATTATCCTGACAGTTATAAAGAATGATAAATTAAAATCTGTTCACACAGTTAATGACCTGGATTAACAATCCTATGCTCCAAACTAGGCTAAAACATGTGATATAATATTAATTGCTAGTAGTACTCTAAACAGTTTTTTCCAGTGCTTTCTATCAAGCAACATTCACCACTCTTAAATTTTCTTCTTAACTATCTTGCCTGCATATCACTCCATGGAAAATATTTTTCTGCTACTGGCAGAAATGAGAAAGATTTCATTCATGTTCAAACTGGAAGATTGGGAAAATAGTAGGATGAGAAAATAATAAGGTTGTCTCCCACTCACTCTGTCCATTTACATGAATAAATTAATTTTTAACCAGCAGTGCTGAGAATTAGTAATTTAAAAGACCATTCCCTCACTCAGAGGATCACAATTGTTTAAATTATTTTAATACAATTGTGTAAATTAAATAATTGATTATTAATGCTAATCAGTATAAGTAGAAAGAAAAGAAGAAAAGAAAGTTGACTGATTTAAAGTAGAAATTATGCTAAAAAAGCATATCCACACAAAGATTAAGGTTGGATAGTGAAAGGCAATGGTGGTTACACATCAGTTCAATGAATGCACTGCTACTGTTGCTGTCATATTTGCATTTTTTTTTACAAAACTGTAGATGTGTGATTAAAGCTATTTGGATAAACCAAGTGGCAGACAAAAAAAACCCAAACTCTTTATCACAGTACATTAATCAGAATACAGAATTTATGTCTTCTGCATTTTCTCTTTCTTGTAAAATATTTGTTAGAGAATTTTTGTTCAAATATATAAATACTAAATGTTTAACTGTAGCTGATTAATTTAAATACATCTATTTTTTGTTAAATATAGAAAAATTCTCACTTGATCTGTTAAGTTTCTGAAACAATAAGTCTCTGATTGTCAACAAAAAGGATTTTATTTTTTTATTTTACTAGTCAAATATTTCTGTATTAGAAATAAAAAGCAACTGAAGAAATCTCAAAAGAATATGCACAAATGATTAAATTAGTCAGCTGAAGGTCAATTTCCTTTTCAACATATTGGATTAAATAGTATATTCTCACTCTCTATAGAAGCATATACTCATAGCATATGCTATGTTTCTCTATTAGCATACAATATATATAATAATGAATAATTTATTTGGAAAATCCTTTTTATTTGTCCAGGAATGAACATCATATTGCATACTCAGAAATCTCATTCTGCTAATACTCATCAGTTCACTTTTCTACTATGTTTGCTTGTAATACTTCTACAGCAGAATCTCTAAATATCATAAATGAACACTGAAAAAAAGATGGGGTTTTTTAGCTGAAAAAACTGTTCTGTTAAGGTTATTATTAAAATTCAAAACTATAGATTATAAAAATGTCATGGAAAATAAACTACCTGAGAAAAGATTTCATTTATTTATGCAAAACTACTGACATTTGGGTTTTTTGTTTGCTCAGCATAAATCTGTACATGAAACATTTTGATGTGTACTACAGAGTTCCCTTATAATCAGAAACGGAATCTCTTCAATGTTGCTATTCTTTTTGGAAAATTATTTAATAAAAAAAACATTTGCTACTAACATTTTAAGGAATTAAATCTGACATCAGCTTTCAAATTCAGCATTTTGTCATAAATGAATGGAGTGAATCAATGATAAAATATATCTGATTGCAAACTGCTGTCCTGATTATGACAATATAGTGAAAATAAGCTATTCATGGCTAGTGTCAGAACAAGTGTGCCATTTGGATGGCAATTTTCTAAATAATACCAAGTAGTCTGATACTGGTGTTAAATATGCACTCGTGAGGACAGGAAGCTCTCAAGACAGACCAAATGCCATCATTGCCAAGTGGTCAATTTGGGAGTTTGGAGAAGAAAGAAGCACCCCATCAGGTAGCAGCATTTACCCTTGGGCATCAGACTGGGAGCAGAGGAAGTTCTTTGTGACATTATGAAGTGTATGTCACAGTCCTGGTTCTACTAGTTGCTCCAATGGAAACTATGATGCTGCTCTGATCTTTGATCTTTAAATACTGGCTAACTAAAAGGGTTTTTTAAAAAAACATTTTATTTTATTGGGATAAAGCTCCAGTAACCTTACAATACTGATATCAATGGATTTCACTAACTTTGTTTAGAGTCTATTTGCCATTGTTCTAAATTTGATCAAACAAAATGTATATCATATGAATGAATATAGCATTTTGCTTCAATGAAATGAGAAAATTACACCAGCTTAAAGGATATCAATAAGGAAATAATAAGGAGAAAATCTTCAACAGACTAATTTTATATATCTTGCATGAAGAAGTGAAAATTTTCAAAAGTTCATATTAACTCATAAATATTTATATTAAATTTTACATTGTTTATATGTTCAAGTTCAGAACACAGAGACCGATTTTTCAAAAAGACATTAAATTAATTTCATATATGAAGTAAAAGCCAATGACTAATGTGAATCTTACATGATAAATATTTTTTCTTAGATGTTTTCTGTGTTTTAAGGGTTTTTTTCATTTATCATCATAACATCACTGCAACAGCATTAAGTTTCAGTCATTCTGTAACTCACCTTTTAACAAAAGAGCTAAAAGACACTTCTAACTTTAAAGTGAATTACCACTGTTTACCAAAGTAAATCAAGTAAATTGAATATAATTCCATAAAAGTGCAAATGTGTTAGTTATAGGACATAATCCATTGTACAAAGGCACTATAAGGCTATTTAAAAAACAAACCCACTACCCTCATCTCCCTGACTCATATCTATATGCAATCTTCTCTTTTAAGTGGATACAAAAATTTTAATTAAAAAAAATTATTTCAGCACTTCAGAGAAATATGTGGTTTGGTTTTCATCAACTTTATACAGCTCAATGTCTCCCACCCTCAATGGCTTTCATAAACTTATCAAAAATCCCAGGAACACTAATGAGCAGTAAGCTAGATGCTTAAAACTTGGAGTCCCTGCAACTCTAAATATTAAATGAATAATTTATGAATAATAATGAATAAATTTGAAATTGCCTCTATTAAAAGTTTAAAATTTTGATTTTCTATAACTCTGAAAAGTTCAGATGTACCTTTAAGTTTGCCGTTATTTTATAAACTGGCTGTTTAGCTTGATCTACTTTGTGGCATAATTAAAAAAAGCCTCCACAACTGAGAGCATTAAAGACACATAAATGTGAATAAATAATAAATAAATAAAAGAAAAACTAAACAGAAGAATCCTGGAAGTGGAAATAAAGAAAAAAATAACTGCAGACACATGCATATATTGGTATTACTTGAAATTAAGCAAAGTATTCCTCTAACAGTTCAAAAATATAGTAAGTCTGTTCTTCCAGTTCAAATTTTTAGCAAATAGATTATTTTCCTTGGAATGCAAATTCTACTTTCCATGAAAGAAACTGTTTTATGATTCTATATATAACCTGTGAACATGAATTCTCTGTGAAATCCGTACTAATCGGAAATCAATGAATTTGTTTGCTTTTTCTTTTAAAGGGGGAATATTTGAAAAGCAATACTTAGCAATTTTCAAGTAAAAAATAATTTCCTTAATTGTATGTGATAGTGCAGGCCATGCCACAATGCTGGAACAAAGTATGAAATAGAGTCACATCACAAACATTAAAATGAAAATCACACAGAGATGCATATATTATTGCTCCATACCTGTATAAATTTCTGTAAAAGTAGACAAAAAACAGAAGTTGAATATATTATTTAGGTTCTTTTTTTTTTTTTTTCTTTTAAAACATATGAGTTTACAACTACTAAACAGTGAAGATATGTCTGTATCCACATTTGTACATTTCACATTTCATCATAAAAGCATCCTTCACTCTTCTCAGAAAGTAAAAGAAGAAAGCTACTAAGGAAAACAATTACTACAAATTTATTTCCAACTAAAATATACAGGAATCCTTTTCTTTTCATTCTTTTGTCTTTGTTTACTACATCAGAATTCAGCTGAAAATACTAATAAACACAGAACAATTACAGAAATTTGGTAACCAACTTTTTTATGTTTTCAGATCCTGTTTTCATTTTCTTAAAAACTGACAGATTAGCCAGACAGTATTTATAGTAGATGATACCAGGATTATTATTTTATTACTTCTATTTGTATATTGGCAGAGGACCCTGCAGCATAAATAGAACTGCCACGTAGAAAAATAAAGCTAGAAACATTTGTTTCACAAGCCAAAAAACCTGTGAAATTTGGTAAACTTTTCTTAGAGCAACAGCAATGCCCTCATAAGTTGTAAGGCAGCCAGCAAAAATGTAACCATGTTTCAAGTCTTTGAAAAACTGTGATTTGCACATTTATTTATTTTTTTTATGGCAAATTAAGGGACAGATACATAGATTCTCATTTGCAACTAATATACCTTGTATCATCAACATAACTTAAATCTCCTCCCTGTAACTGAGGTTCTTGTTCACCATTCTCACAGAACAACTAATGAAAGTCAAACCCCTTAGCTGCTCTAGATGACTGGGTTTACACATATAGCATTTTCAGAGTTCATATTTTCTTTTGGATCAAGATGTGTCCCAAGGTGCAAAATGAAAACAGAGCTGAAAATACAACACATACCTCACTGAATGTGTATGGGCAGTGTTAAGTGGTCAGGGCTTTTAGAGATGGCTTTGGGTTCTCAGTGCTGTTCTGGAAGGCTGTGGGTCTTCTAAAGATCTTATCATATTTGCCAGACCCTTGTGGATATCTAATGTGCCCAAGAGTGTCTAAATTGACTCAAGAAATGGCTAGGCAAAAAACTTACTCTCTGAATTGAAATTCTGGAGGCAGAAACACATGAATTTATGTATCTAGATGGCAACTTTTAGAAACAATAGAATAATCGGTAGAAATACCAGAAAAAAATCCAAATAATTTCTATAGTGACTTCATATATGAGCCAACAGCAAGTCCTAGCTCATATTGATTCCCACTTGGGCATTGCATTTAGACCAACATTCTTTATTGCTTAGAGGCAATTAATGTGTTCTAGGTAATATATTACAAAATGTAATTTATCAAAAACATGGCCACTCTGCTCCTATACCTACAAATAGCTGCTGTGCGATACGAAGTGCCCTTCATAGCTCTCTGCACTAGTGTATCTTTTCCCCTAAATAAAATTTTATTTGGCTGTTCAGTGTCACGAAAGTGTCAAAACCAGACTTAAACTGATGTTGAACAGGAGACACTGTTTTATGGTCTAACACGGAGATATGCTAGAAGGAGCCACAGGTCTTACAAAACTGCCTTTTTGCATAGGTCTTGACAAAAGAAAGACAGATTTGGCCTATGAGCACTGAAAAAGTAATTGTTTCATTATCTCTACTCTAGTTTTTTTGCCTTCATGAGCACTTACATTTCTTACTTATTATCTGTTTTGTAATTAGCTGTTCCCATAACAGTGTCCTATGCGGAAAACTCCATTATTACTCTTGTTTTTCAACAGACTTAAGCATTTTTTTTTCTGCTGAGTTGCCTTTCTCACTAGTTTACTTTCTTTTGCAACATGTTTAATGGCCAATTACCATTTTTGCTTTAATCTTAATTGGAACACATTTGGAGACGTGTCATTAAAGCTGCAAGAAATAAGTAAACATTTCCTCAGAACTGAATTTCAATTTTCCTCTACAATTACATATATTTGATTAAAAAGGTCACACCTATTAGCAACATATAGACTAAACACATACAGTGCATTTTTAAAAGTGAGTCATGCAATAATTTGAATCAAAGGACAACCTTCTTTGTTCCATTTATTAAAAACAAGTAACTAAACATCTTTTTAAAATTTTTTTCTCTTATCTTTTAAGAAGAAAAAAAAAGAGAAAATATTCATATCAATTCTTACAACATTCTTACAACGCTTATCAAGTATACAATCTCTACCTGAAAGGAACATTTTAGTGCTTTCCTCTTTCCCGAGTTTTCTTTAGGAATAGCAAAATATTGACTCAGTCCAGAAATGTTTGTAAAGTAGTCAGGTTCACTTTTCCCTTAAATACCAGTGTACAAAATGAGGAAAAACTGTAGTTCTAGAGTGAGCGTGCAAGATATGTTTTTAGTTTTCATCCCAAGTAAGAATAAAGCAGTCTTATAAGTTCTGGTTTATTTTCTGTAAATATGAGTTGGTCTAAAAATTGTAGCGGGATCATTCTTGTTTTGTGTGCTAAGAATGCCGAAAAGCAGCATGCCTGATACAGGGACAATCCCACTTTGTTACACCCTCAGCAAGAACTGATGTCTAATAGTTATGACTAACTGATGTGTCTGTGTGATACATGAGAAAGTTGGCACTTCAGAGCTATGAGCCGTAAACTTGCATTTATTGCTACAGACTTGACTGTTAGAAAAATATTTGAATATACTGTAAGGTCCTTAGAAAACACTAAAAACATCTAAATATGGATGAAATGGCTAGTGATTGAGGTGAAGCACCTAGAGGTACCTTGAAAGTAGATATGTAATACTAGAACAACTCAGACTGGTAAGAAAGACTCATCTACTATGTAGTAGGCCAGTTTTACTACAAAACAGTAAGCCAGTTTATCAGTGGATCATTTGAGCACCTCTTCTACTAAGGTATCCTTAAACAAATGAATGAACTGCAAGCATTACTCCCCTTCATAAAACTGAGTAAGAGCCAGATAAACTCTGTAAACTGATGTGCTTCTCCAGCTGTAAATTATAAGACAACTTAAAACTAAGGAAAGCAAATAAAACTGTAAGAATCCAAACAGACAGTTCTGATTTTGCTGGCACGAATGGAAGACTATAATAGGTATGTTTCAGCCTTACAACAAAATCAATAGCTTAAGACAAAAAATGTACTTTACTAAATGATAATGGATGTCAGTAAGGGACTGAAAAATATGGAAGATTTGAGGTTTGGAAAAATATCTTTTTGCTGCTTAACATAAAAGAATAAGGAATCTTTCTCTCTTTCATTGAAAATTAAATGGCATGTTGATTTCCAAATATGATCATTATCAACATCTACTTACTACTATTCTCTGTAAATAAATACTTTCAGGTCTGCATTTAGCATGTTTCCACATGAAAGGAATATGAAAACAAATAGAGATAAAATACAGATACACATTATATATATATAGCTAAAATATAACGATGGGAACTATAAAATTCAGTAATTGTACTGTTCTTGAATTGTGTGTTAACCTTTAATGGAAGAAGACAGTATTTCCTGATGGAAACATGGGAGCTTTCATTGTACCTTCCATGAAACCATTAGGACACCTAAATGAGACAGTCTCACAAAGTGTTTCTCACACACTCTGCTGTCTTCTGAAGCAGTTACTATTTATTCTGTAATAACTGTGATTCTATTATACAAAGGCTACAATTGTAGAATCAATATCATAATAGAAAAGCTATTATAATAATTCCCCAGCTAGGATACTATAATGTAATCAACATCATAAGAGGGTTGAGAGGTCTGCTTAACGCTGTAATAGATAAATTACTGCCAAATGCTATCCATGATAATGTATTGGCCAGAACTTTTAGCTGAATATACTTCTGAGCTGTTTGTCTCCTATGCTAATATGAGTATCTTTGATTTGTCTTGCACCCAAACTGTGTTTATAAACCTTCCTGCTCACAGTTCCAATAGTTACTTTGCCAGGAGGGAATGCAACAGACAACCAGCTGATCCCCTTTCTCTGTTTCTGGACAACTTAACTTCAAAATGTCCTCTGATAAAAAATGTCCAATATACATGACTATCAGTGTTATACCTCAGATGTGATAGAAAATGGGTGTAAGAGGGAGACGTTTCTGAAACAGTACCATTATTTTCGGGGAATAATACATTAAAGTCAAGCACAAGCAACTATAGCAGATATGTACTTAGGTTAAATCTTGTGTGAAATACAAGCATTTCAGTATTTAAGTGTGAAGTGTAATAGTAATTTATACTGTACAAGTCAATGACAGAACACTAGTGAAGCAGACAGAAACAGGTAACTGGACTTCAAAAAGTGGACTGTCATACTGAGGTAACTAGAGATATTCATACATACAGTATTTGTGGAATAGATAACTATTAAAAATGGCAAAAGCATATTATATAAAACTAGATGCCATTATTTTTTCTCCACATGACCTTAGTTATGACACATGCTCAGTGAAGCTCAGTATCTTCTAGGATTTCTCTGTGCATATCTACAGGAATCTCTTCAGTAATAACATACTCTGATATAGATTTTTTTTTAGTTCAGTCAAATCTTGAGCTTCCTTTAAATAAAGATCAAAAGTGTTATGATATAAAAGTATATGGACTTTGAAGTTCATTATTTTATGCCTTATCAGGACTACAGGTAAAGCTCTATAATTTGGAAAATATCAATTTTCTCTTCCGCAGGATGAGGAACTTGGCTGAAAAAGGATGAAAAGTCTTCAACTATCATATTTAGTAAATAGAACATTATTAGAAGCTGACAAGGATGTTATATCATATATGGAAGTCTTCTGTTTTCTTTTGAATTATGCATAGATGGACTGCTAGTACCCTATGATGCAAATTGAACATCAAATTTCTGTGGCAATAATTCCAGTGAAATACTGGAATATATAGAAAGACCAATGATCTACAGGAGATGTGAGAAAATGTTCTGTGAGGGAAACAGTGATGAAGAGGCATACATGAACTTTGTCACTGTTAGGGTTACAGCAACGATATCAGAAGATGTACTTCTCCAGGGCTCCCCCTGCACTGACTTTACCATGGAAGCTGGATTTTCTAAAAAGCTTTGTGCTGACTGGGTAACTAAAACATCATTCACAGATCAGGATTATAGATTTAAGTTGTACAGCCTGGACTTTAGGACATTTGAAGACAAATCCAGATATCAAGAAAATACAAGAATTTATGAGTATACAATAGCACTTTAATAAAAATTTTTATGACTTTTCATATTCATACAGGACTAATGTAAAAGTTTATTAAAATATGTAAGTACATATTCAGGATATGAAAAAATTTTCAGCACATAAAAATGAGAAGTAGCTATACTTGCTCTCAAAAGAGGTGAAATGTAAAAAAAGAAAAAATATGAGGATTTTTCTGTATTCTTTTTTAAAAGAAGGGGAAATAAAAGGAAAGAAAAAGGTGAATGGAATAATCAAAACTTTCTGATCATACTCTTAAATAGTCTACTTGTTGCAATAAGAATAGTCAACAAAATCAGGAAGAAAGAAAAATAAACATATGCAAATCTGGTTTTAATAGACAGAATCCATTTCTAGCTTAATCTGACAGACTACCTACTGTATGAATGCACCTAAATGTTCAAATCATGCTCTGAATTCCTTAATTTTACATTCTGTATAGCAGAGATCTGCTGTACACAATCTGATCAACTGGTATATTCTATGTTCCTAATAGTGGTGCATATCCTTCAAGTCAGATTTTGTGATGGGAAAATCAAACCATTGCAATGTATTATGGAAATATAGCTTCAGGATGCTTTGTAAGAAAATGACAGCATTCGTTATACAGCATTTATGTTTTTCCACTGAGAATAACACAAGAAGCAAGAAAATCTGGGAAAAAAAAATAATAAAACCCCCCCAGATATTCCTATATAAATTCTACCATTAATATCATACATTTACTTTCTTGATAAAGCAATTCTGTAATCTGTATTTACTGCATACAAATGTATTTGTTACAGTAACCTGATTATTTTCACACAATTAGAAAACATATTTTAATCACCTATTATGTTGGCTTACTGTTAAATGAATGTTAAAGACTCTATTTACAATAGTTTAATAGTAAAAAAACCCAACAAAACCAAAACATATTGGTTGCGACTGAGGTGGAATTTTCATATTAAACTAATTCTGCTTTAAAATATACCATCATAAATCTAGGTAACATTAATATAAGAATTTGGTGTTGAAAGGTACTGAGTAAACCTGAAAAGTATTAAACAGTATCAAAAAATATTTTATTTCAACAAGAATCCTATAGATTCTAGACATTCTGTACCAAGAATATTATGTTTTCAGAGGATCTATTGCCATTTATGAATCCTGCCAACAGGGTGTAACTTTTACATTGCGAATATTAGACACTGTTAGCTTCTTGAGGAATGACTACATAAATTTTGGCTTTCTGAAATTTTAATCACTTACCTAACTATCTAAATGAATACCAAAGTCTTCTGAAAAATCTGTCTGCTTGTGAAACAAATACTCAAGAAACAAGTATTTCTAACAATGTACTGAAAATAATTTCACATCTTTCTGAGAAGAGGCAATTCTGATACTGTAGTACTCATTTAGTTGTTACTATACTAAATTTTATTCAGCAGAACATAAATTAAAATTAATAAATTTGACAAACTAAATTTTGACCATTAACTAAAATAATAAGAATAAACATTAGAGCTCACTTTTCTCATGAAAGATGAATTTAATGCAACCATCTTCCCTAAAGGGGAAAAGCCCTGCTGTCTCAACATACCAAGAAAATGGTCTTTTAATGATTTTTCTGGAATCCTAAGTATGTATCATTATATTGAACTGCTGGAGGAAAAATGTGTTTATATTTAATTTACAAATCAACAAGTGCCTTTAATGGAGAATATCACTTGAACTAGATTTACTCAAGAACATTGCACAGTTTGTTTTTAAATTGTTTTAGCACTGTTTAAAATTAACCTCTCAAAATTCCCATTAAAAAGGTCACAATAAAGTCTTAATTTTAAGTGCATTTCCTTTAGAAGCATCAACATAAATAATTGCACAAAATTTATGGATTCCAAGATAAATATAATTTTTTTTCTGACAATGAAAAAATAATTCAGAGAATGCCATAATGAATCAAATTTTTTAAAAAATGTAGAAAAGCAATCAATCTTTGTGATGACCACTCAGTGGGGCATATGCCTCTCAATTTGTGAACAATTTTCTTCTGTTAGCAAACTGATTTTAACATATCCAATTTAATTAATAAATAAACACTCTGAGTAGATGTATAAACAAAATTTACTTCACATTACTTGCAGCTTAAGGCATAATTGGCTGGTCAGTTTAAAAGCTTTGCTTGAGAAAATGAAGGACTAATAAGGCTGTAGAAAGAGTGAAACGAGTTCAGACAATTGACAGAGATGCTTTCTAAAGTTAATTATGCTTGCTTTCCCCTCTCCCTTGGTGTTCATTACCTTTAAATGGAGCCACACATTGGCAGAAGTAATTACCAGGTTGGTCAATGCAGGTGGCTCCATTCTTGCAGGGAAATGAAGCACACTCATCTATATCTGTTTCACATCTTGCACCTTTGGAAAAATGAACGATTTGAACATTTAGTAAGACAATCAGGTGTCAATTTCTAATTTATTTGCTCCTCAAGGATCTCAAGCAACTTGTGAGGAGAAACTATATAAATCAGCCAAATAAAGGGATGCATTTACTATTGTCAGCATCCATTTAATTCTTATCTCCACAAATACATAACAACTTATTTCTGAGTTGCTAAATGGTAACTAATCTTCCCCGAGTGTGGAAGCTTTGAGGGGCTTTTTAAATGCAGACTAATTTGTCTTGTGCTATTTAGTTTACAGACGGAGTCAGTGTTCCAGTTTGTTGGAATGCAAATGAAACGTTAGACCAGGGCAGATAAAGAGAAATGAGAAGGAAACAGAAGTAAATTAGTCACTGATATCTTAATGGATGTTTTGTGGAATACCTTGGTAGGGAAAACAAGGTTTGCTATGAATACAACTCACCAGTAAAACCAGGTAGACAGATGCATTCATAGCCACCAATAAGATCTGTACATGATGCATTATGAAGACATGGAGAAGAGTGGCATTCATTTATATTTGCTTCGCAAGTTGTACCTGCAAATATACAATCAGGCAAAGGGGAGATAAGTTACTGCATAGTACATATAGTTAAATACCAACATTTATTTTAACTGAATATAGCTCACATACTGGAGTCTATTTGACACCCTTTTTATATTCAAATCTGAGCATCCATTAGAGTTTGTTGATATTCTTAATGTTTAGGCAATTTACTATTTTTCCCAAAAGATTAAAAGTGCAGTTATTGAATAGGTTTCTTAAGGCTTAAAGCAGACAAATGTTCTTATTTTATGAATATCGAAGAATAAAAAAATAAATTATATTAAGTAATAGACCACATTGTAATGATATGGCAGGAAACAGTCTTCATTTTCATGCTAAGGCAGTAGATGTACTCCCAGAAAATGGAAAAATAACTTTGATACAGAAAAGAACAAAATTTATTCCAGTCTAGACTATAGATAAGATAACCAAACAGCTACATAAAGTATAAAAATACTCTATTGCTAATGTTTCAGAGTGAACCTCATTTTTCATAGTTTGAAGAATAAATGAAAAATTACATCAATTACAAGGTTTGGGAAGTTCAAAGAATTTTAATAAATAAAAATGCAAGTGATAGTTGTTCTGAATATAACTAGCAGTAGAAATGTAGTATTTTGCCCCATGACATTTGAATTATAGATTGCTTTGTATTTCAAAGATTAAAAATCCATGATGTTTAAAAACTAATACTTTAGAAAGAAAATGGATGCACTTGAAATTCCTAATATGAGCTGAAAGCAAAGAATAGCTGCAGATATTAGTGCATCCACTTATCAAAGTAAACACATTTTTCATATAAATTGTGCCAATATGCCAAGAATAAGACCTTTTACACACAGGTTTTTCCTCTGATTCTATTATATTAAATCTGCCAACAGTTTAAAAAGCTTACAGAAGACAGTATGTGCTATTAGCAAAATTTCACTGAACGCCACGGATCTGTTTTCAATAGGTAAACCACCAGTCAGAAAAAACCACCTAGTTCCATGCTGTCATGAAAACAAAGTAGATAACTTCAGCCAAGATGTGCTCATGTTAAATTTGCATGCTTATAACATCAGATGACACTATACACGTATACACGCACCTCATGTGGTATGTTAAAAAATTGGTGTTAAGACTCAAACCAGATTTACAAAGTTATAGTTCTATGGATTTTTAAATACCTTGAAATCCATCTTGACATATGCAACTGTAGGCATTCAGATGATCAACACAAGTAGCTCCATTATGACAAGGGTCACTAAGACACTCATCCACCTCAATCTCACAGTTATTACCTGGAAACAAGTGAAGGATTCACTTCATTAAGAATATGCCACTGGTAAGTCACCAGTGCAAGCAGCAACAACGAGATGAAATAACTGAGGTTAGGTACAGGAAACTTTTACCAGTGAGCCATAAATTGTCTTTGGGGAATTAAGTTCTTCTTGATGAAAGGCAAAAGTGAAATCTATGTATAAAGTATAACGTTCAACAAAGATGTGATGGAAATTTTCCAGATTCATTTATAGAATGTCCTGGTTTGAATGAGAACAGAACTAATTCAGTGATTTTACTTTTCAGTTCAGTTCTTCTAACTAACTTCACTGTCTCTTATGTTTGCAGCATGTTTTCACAGGCAGTGTCTGCTTTTAAAAGTGATAATGTCTGATGTTTAGAGTTAGTAACAAGGATTGCTGTGCAGACCAAGGCCACTGCTGGGTCTTGTGTACCTCATTAGGGGTGCAGAAAGTAAAAGGCCACACCTGCAGGGAGGACTAGACAGAACGGTGACCCTAAAATGACCAACAAGGTATTCCATCCCATATACGTCATATTTGGTATAAAGTTCAGGGTTCACAAGGGTCTCAGCCCTCTCTCTTTGCCCTCTTGGATCACTTTGCCAGCTTTGCTCGACTTGTCTTGGGTTCTCTTTTGGTTTCTTCCTCAGAGTATCTGAAGAACACTCTGTCCATTCTGCCTTCGATCCTGATCTGTGTGTTCCTGAATCTAGTACCAGATTCCAGCTCCTGCACACAGCTCCTGTCTGCTGCAGGGCCCAGTATGAGACCTCCTGGTGCCTGCTCCACTGCATCAGTGGTGACGTAATTACCATCAGGGGTGGTTGGGGATTCAGTACCGGTTTTGTATATATTTGTATATATTCCATTTTTTTTATTTTTATTTTCATAAAAGCTGTTCTAGTTTCCTTTTCTAATGTCTAAGTCTCTCTCCCTTACTCCCTTTTTTCTTCCCCTTTGGGGAGGGAGGGGGGTAACAGAAAGTATCTGTTATAGGTCTAAGGGGCTGCCCTGACCCTAAACTGTGACATAGATGTACTCAAAAATTTGCATATAATTAGACTTTAAGGACAGTAAAGTCCTTAGTTTTCCTGAAACATCACAAAAATGTAAGTATGGTTTCTAAGACCAAATATTAAAGTATCACAGTCTTTTTTTTTAATATAATATTGTTTTTCATTAATTTCTGGATTTCTTATTAAGAACTCTATGGGAAATATGGGGAAAGGTTTCCATTATGGCCATTTTTTTTTTTTATTTAACAATTAAAAAGTTAGATATTGACATACATTTTTTTTTAATGTGAAGGAAAAAAAAATATAGGTTATGACTTCTAGTTGAGTATGATGTACCTAATACTTTTTCTGGCCTTTGAGGTAAAATAAAGCTCAGAAAGTATTTATGTGCATTTTGAATATGAATTATCCAAGCCTATAATATTGGCCTCAAATTTATTTTTACTTATGCCTAAAAGATAGGTAAAATGTTCCTGATTGTTTTAGAGGAGTTTTAAGGGGTTTATTTGGTCACAGGAAAAGTATAAACTAAAACTACCAATCTGTTATTATGTAGATATAAGAATTTAAACAAATATTTCAATAAAATAAGACTTCACCAAGAATTGTCACAAGTTACATCGAACAATTTTGCTTTGTATTTTGGTAGTAATAATAAAAATCCACCTTAGAAACCAGATATTATATAACAGACAGAAATACTACAGCTATTAAATTACACATTATTTCATTTAAATGGATGCCTACACTGGGATGCCAAGAAATAACTTAAGTGGTATGGAGTGTACTCAAGACTTAAACTCTAGAGTCGTCCTATTTCTTCTTTAGGAGCTCTGTCAAAGTCCCTATACTTAGACACTATGTTATCTTGGCTGCAGAGCTAGCCTACTGCACTTGTTTCAGCATGAGTGTGATCACAAAGATCTGAATCCATATCTAGAAAGGTTCTTGTTTTTGTGGTTGAGGTTTTGTTTTTGGTTAGTTGGTTTGTTTGTTTGTTTTTGTTTGGTTTTTTTTTTGTTTGTGTGCGTTTTTTTGGTTTGGTTTCATTTGGTTTTGGGGTTTTTTGTTTGGTTTGGGTTTGTTTGTTTGTTTTTCCTTTTATTTTTCTTTTTCTCCCTGTAATCTGGACATAACTTGTCAGTATGCTCTTTAATTTTAATCTGGTCAGTCTCTGTAATAATGACAATGACCTGCAGTGTAGGCTTAAACATCAGTAGCTAAACCTGCCAAGAATCTAGGATGTATATTTGGCAGCTGAGGTCCTTGTTACTTCAGCCTTATTGTTACAGGAAGCACAAAGCAGACAAATTAAGGCCAAGCTGCATATGTTTGGGAGTTGCAATCACATCAATATAAGAGAAATCCACTGTCTAAAGTAAGTATAAAGTAAGAGTTATTGGAGTGGAAATAGTCCCTTGTAGTCAATATTTTTTTACAGCTGAATACTCTCACACAGCCAAGTACTTTTGTGTGCCAGGAAACAAAAGTTGCTTCTGCCTGAATCAGAAGCATAATGCTAAATTATATTATTGTACTTTCGAATAGCCTTCATTACTTTGACTTAGGACTTAGTGACTTAAATAGATGTCAAACAACACTCCTTTGAACTGACCTATAAAACCAGGTGCACAGAAACAAAGATAGCCACCCAATACATCTTTACAAATGCTGGAGGTTCCACATGGTTGTGATAGGCAGGCAGCAACATCTGTTTCACAAAACTGACCAGTAAAACCTGATGAAAAATAGAACAATAGAAGACATAAAAACTTTATTATCACATTTAGTCTGAGAAAACAGGCACGCAAGAGACCAATTTTGCTAAGTATTTTTGTGTTTTTTGTTTATATTTAAAATTTTTTTAGGATAGAGTAAAACATTCCACTTCTTTTTAAAGTTTCAGGTTCAGATACAAAACAATTCTAAATGGAACAAAAGAGCTGTATGATAAAGCCACACTTGCAATAATATTTATAACCATTCAAGATACAATGGATCTTCAAGAGAATTTGATAGAATGTCAATTTTATGGTTTTATGCAGATATTACTAATTTTATTGAAATATTAGTAAACACATTCTTGATAAAAGCTACATGATTTTTAACAAGAACAAGGTACAGAAGACCACACTAAGATATCATCCTGCTTCCAAGTCAAAAAAGAAAACTTTCCCAACAATCTGTTATAAAGCAGATATTACAAGATCTGTCAGGTCTAGCAGTATATTGGTATTGATATTTTGAACTGGTTAACTTATAGTTAAGAAATCTAATCTTGTGAAGCACTGAGCATCCATGTTTCCTGTTGAGGGATACACATGTAATAAAAATTTAAAAATACATTCAAAGATAAAACATGAATTTACATTTTACACAGGATATATTGGCCATGGTATTATGGTTTGTGAAGCTATCATACAGCGAAACAATCATGTAGTTCATTGATGACAGCACCTTTATTTTAGAACATACGCAATAAATAGTCGCAAGTAAATATTCCTTGTTTCACTGAAAAATAGTTGTTTTCAAAACCAAGAAATATTTTTTAATTAATTGATAAAAAGCAATTTAAAAATCACCTATTATGTGTGGAGCTATGATCCAAGTGCTGAATATAAATGCCAGGTTTCAAACTTTAGATCTTTCTGTTGTAACTTTTGTAATAAAAAATCAGTGAGTTATAGTGTAAGAAGTATAAATTTCTGTTCTGTTAAACAAACACTTTAAAAGTTTCTAAAGATTTTTAGGTTCTTGTAAAAATATTCCAGCAACTATCAAAAGTGACTGGACCAATTTATTATAATTTAACAATTACAGCATGAAAAGCCACTAAAGACTTAAACCAGAGATTTGGTTCAGTGAACTAAATATAATTAATTCCAATATCTCACAAACCTGGATACCAAATCTGAACTTCACATTTCATTTTAAAAAAGATTTATAAAGGAATGCATGCTTCAATAGCACAGGTATTGCCAGAACAGATTCTAGTGTGCCACCAAGTTGCCCTATATCTGACCTTAAGATCATCAGTATTTTACACAACAAAGAGAAAAATGAAGTATCTTTGGTCAAAGAATTTCAAACAAAATTGTATTCTTACAATGTACTGTGATAGCTTTAAAAAAATAAACATAATGCTATTTTTTTAACATCTATTAAGTCCAGATCCAGAGTAATAAATTACTATAAAATTTTAACAGTTGAGTCCTGCTTGGGCTTTGTTTACCACAGCCTTCGAATTAAAAAAATGTGAACTATGTCCTTAGGGCACGACAGAAGAGCTCCTAATCTGGAAGATTTTTGTTCTAGTTTCTGATCAGCTGGTTAAATGAGGTAAGACAGTAACTTCTGACCATCAGGACAAATTGCTGAAACATACTGTGCTTTAGAAATTTTGGCTTGCATTGTCTTTTATTTGAGCCTTTAAGGCATAAATACCAGACAATGAACAATAGAACTGCCCTACACTTCAACTCACTTTGATTTCTAAAGCAGTAGATGCAGAAAGGTGTCTTCAAGTTATGTTCTTCTTCCATGCCAAACACCAGATGTGCAGTGATCTCACACAGCTGAAGTTTCCCTCCCTGTTGATTGCTATTAAAAATTTAATCATCTTTCTTGTTTATGCCTTTGTAAATAGATGTTAACATCTGCTCACTGAAGTAGTACATAAAACTAGTATAAAAAAATATGATTAAGAAGAAAAATGGAAACATTATTCAATGATGGTAACATTTCTACACAGATACACATATAACTGTTATATGTCATCATGTGATTGAGATCCAAGCGGAGATACTGAATATAGAAAAGCCAACATGATTATTTTTTGTTTGACAAACTGAAAATGAATATTCCTAAACTTTATAGATTGGAAATAAAGATCTTATCCTCTGTAAGCTTCTATTTCTGTGTTTTGAATTTCTTATCAAAGTATTGAGGCATGGATGAGTATATCTACCATTACTATTCTAAACTGAAGAACAAAGGGTGGTATTTTCATGGCCCAATTTTAATATTAAACATCTGGTTTTGTAAAAAGTTTCTCATCAAAAAAGATTCAGCAACAGTACTTAAGAATATGCTATTTCCTTTTAGAAGAAATAAACAAGTGTCAGTTTATTTTTCTGCTATAGACACTCAAAAGATACATAATGAATTTAGAAAATGGGAATTCAGCAGCAGCTTATTTAATTTATTTATTTTTTTTCCAGAAATGTCACATTTACATTCTTCAGACATTTCTTTCTGACAAACCCAAATGCCTCATGACAAAAGTGATTTTTACTAGTCAGACAGTGACACTTAAACTCTTCAGGGAGATCGTTGCATTGTGATCCATTCTGACATAGTCCAGCCACACAGTGATTTAGGGCAATTTCACTACATGACTCCTTATATTCTGCATGGCAGGTACATCTGAAACCATTAACTGGAACCTCACATTAAGGGTTATTGTCAGGGCCAGCAGGATTTGGTGTGTTCATTCACTCTTCTTGAACAAATATTACTTCTGGGGAAAAAGTTATGTGGTTCCTGTTAAAATTACAGCTGGGAAAAATTTAAACAGATTGAGGGAAACAAATGTCAGAATTTAATGAATTAATTTAGAACCCAAACAGTGTTTTCATTGTCATTAAGATTCTTACTTAGTAATGAGTTGCTAATTTCTCCTTATTTGCACTGGATGTGATAATAATATAATTTTATTTTTTTATTTTTTTTTTTTTTTTGCAATAGAGTGATTGTCATTGGCTTTGTCATTCAAGACCTGTCATAATGAAATCCCACTTTTTTGGGGTCCTCTAGAGTTTCAAATATAAAAGCTGTATTTAGTGCAAAAACTATACATGAGATAGAAAAATTAAAAAAAAACCCCAAAAATGTAATAATAACATAGCAAACAAAATAGAGGAAAAGTAACAAAGAGGAAAAAATCATCATTTTTGGATGAAAGACAGGGGAAAAAATTCCTGCTGTTGCCTCAGAAAATACAACAAGAAAGTGTTTTATTGTGATGATTTGCTCCAATAAATACATGTGTCTGTTGTATTGAAATAACCAGTCACAACTATAAAAGACACAGTGGAAGATGCAATTTTCTCTGTTGTATCCTCCTTGTGTATATGGTTTCTGGAACTCAGAGATCAAATCCGCTACTTCTCAGTGAAGACAATCAGCAAATAGATTGAATAACAGAATTGCTCTCTAAAAGTTTTTAAAGCTTCAAAGTTAATGAGATTGGGAAATGATGAACATGTGACTAAGAAAGTTTTTCTTTTCTCTGAAGCATGCTTATTTTCACAAGCAGACTTTCCAATCTAACATCCACAGTCTAAAAAAAATGGTATTCTGTTCCTGTGAGAAATTAAGTTCTCATTTTATTTCCAAGTCTAGCTCAAGGACAAGTCAAAACTTGGGTTTATGTATACATAATCTGAAAGAAAGTTAAAACATTGTAAGAATTTGCTATTATGAGTACTTAGGGTGTTTGTACTTCAGTTTCTTACCTCCATTTCTGAAATAAACAGATAAATAATCTAAGACAAAATAATTTCAACATATTTTCAATTTTCTGTCATTTAGGTTTGAAGTGAAATGTTCCAACAGTTTAAGATATTTTAAAACTAAGTAGTAAGTGTAAAAAAAAAAAATAAAGCTCCTAGTCCCAAAGTCAGTTTTTATCCCAACATGGCAGCATTTTCCGATGAAATATTTTTTCATTGGATATTCCTCAAAAAGCTCTACCTGCAGCTGAAAATTTGTCATTACAACTTTGAATTTTATATTATGATTTTCTGACAGGAATACTGAAAAAAATAATTTTTCAGCAAAAACTTGTGTCTCTCATTTAAGCTCAATTTAGTTTGGAGAGGAAACTTAAATAGCAGTCAGTCCACCTTCTGCTTACCACTCATTCACATATGCATGTACATTTTAAAATATTCTTGAAGCCACAGAAGTTCTGCCTTAGTCATGTTAGCTTGTTTACCATAAACACTAATGTGACAGTGACGGTAAATGATGTTCCTATCACAGGCAACAAAAGGAGATTACATCTAGGCTACAGATAATATATTATCTCCAAAATGAATTTGCTCCAAGATAAATTCTGATTCAGACAGTTCCCAGTGGACAGACCTCACAGGTAGAATTTACAGATTTTATAAACTCTCTCTCTGTAAGTCTTAAACCACATGTCTTTCTGGCCCTCTTCTAGGCTTTTACTAAGCAATTACTGTTGTCCAATTTGTACTAGTCACTTCCGTGCTAGGGCAGAAATTCTTGGCATAGGTGCAATAATTTCCATTCACTCTTATATTTGCAGCTGCTGCTCAATACTGGAAATTTGTTTTTACCTACACATGCTTCAGCTGTGCTCCTACACAGAAGAGGTCAAAGAGCATTGTTATTCCTGTTTCATGAATGTCATCCATTGTGGAATCAGACTGTAAGTACAGATTATAAACTCTCTGTATCTGAATGTAAATTATCTAGCATATTTTATCAGATTAAACTGAGTTCTGTAATGATAACAAGCTGTTCTCGAACAGTTTGATCACTACTTATTGAACACCAATACTTTTCTGATAATCTTCTTCATTCACCGATGAACTCTACCATTACTGATAATAATAACTTTTTTCTATACTTTATAATCAAAAATATGAACACCTATGACTTCATATGGAGGCACACATCCTTTAGAGTAATAAATATAATTAGGCTTTGTGAGATGGGTGATTATTGGCAACACACATATTCTAGTCAAGTCACAAGGTAACTCTGTATGGCAGGCCTATATCTTAACACCCCATTTTCAAGTACTCTTTTCAGCTAGGTTTAGTTTAATAATTTTAATAAAATTTTATTATTCATTTAGGGAATATGTTGGCAAGTCAGGCAGGACACAACTTCACTGGTAAACAATACAGTCTTGGAGTACTGAAATGAGAAGAGCTGATCAGAACCAATGTTGGTAAACAGGGTCTGCCACAGCCCAGTGATGAGCAGACAACCTCAGAAACCAGGTTTCTCCTGTTTGGAGAAACCAATGAAGCTGGGAAGTCAGAAAGGCAAGGTCAGATTGGCAGGAGCCTACTGGTACATTTGGTAAATTTTGTACACTTCTTTCACAAGCAGAACTCCTAACCAAATATCTCAACATGGAGATTTCTTTTTCCACAATACCAGTACATTGCTGAATCCCATTGAGCATTATTTCTCTGGATCTGTTTTTGCAGATTACTGCCTGGTTGTTCCCAATTTGTGTGTACTTGTTTATGACTGCCAAAGAGGATACATATTTGACGAACTAAATCTTCTTTTCCAGACCATTACTAGAAGTTTTGCCTGTCTCTCTCCCAGACTGGTTCCATCTGTAAGTTCAGTAATAATATTCCCAATTCAATCATCCAGGTCATTGATGAAGAACATTGGTGAAGAACCTTAGTGGACCCGAACCACTGCCAGGGAAATTCTTTTTCACACTGAATCACTGTAATTTTTTATTATTTTTTTTCTAGTGAGTTGTGTGCCTTTTAGTAGTAGTTTCACTGAGACACTGTTTCCTTGGTTTCCTTACAAGAATGCAGATGAACTCAAGATATATATGTCACCTACTTCTTCCTTATCCAGAAGATTTATTACCACATGAGAACAGACATTGTAATGGTTTCACACATTTTGCTCTTGAGAAATGCATATTACCTAGTAACTGTCATCTTTTTGTTGGTTTCAGATGCCTATAAATAGTTCATCATTACACTTTCTCTAGTATTTTTCCAAGAATTCAGGTTAGACCTGGCAGTTCTATATTCCACCTCTGCTCTTTTCTACTTTTCTGTTGGTTGACCTGTTCACAAGCCATCAGCTCTGAAATTGCTCTGAATCATTTCTAAACACCACCACTGAAGATGTGACCAAAGTGACTTTAAAGTATACGTTTTCATCTAAGCATTTTCTAGATTATTCTTCTTTTGTACAGTCAAAGATCTTCCTTTTAGACAGTTCAATGTAGTTGACTTTTTTTCCTTAAAAAATTTGCCTTTCTGACACTTTCTCTTCATTCTCCCCTGTCTACAATTTCTTAATGCCAGTGAGGGTATAACGACTGCATCACTTCTTTCTTAGCAGCCTGATTTGAATGACCATTTCTACTACTTAAGTAGACTTTAAGCCATACAATTTAATGAAAACATGTAAGAGAACTATTGCTCTACAGCGTTTTTCTTTAAAAAAAAACCCTGAAACTTAGGAAATCAGCCACAAAGGCCAAATATATCTTCCAATATTTTTGTTACTTCCACTAAAAGATGGATTAGACTTAGAGAAAAAGGACTAAGTAAGAACACAGACATACTCTATACATCTTACAGAAATACACCAGAGGACTTATAGCTATTACAACAGAATTTTGATTACTGTACCATATGTATGAAGTTGCACAGCAAGCAACTTCAGATTCTCTATTATTTACACTAAGAAGGCACAGAATAAGTTTTTATTCTGACCTGTGTTTGTTACCTTGGAATGTGTCAGACTATCTTAAATTTTATGGTATGATGCATTAGATCAGGACTTTATGCTCTTATAGAATAATATAGCCACAAGAGTAGAAAGGAAAAAGAAAAAACTTATGAAATAATAGCAGTTATTAATTTTCATTTTACCAGAAGACTATAAAGTGGTCAGTGTTTATGAGTTTTCTGGGAGGATGTCAATACTAAGAAGTTGACGTGTGTCTTGTTACATACCTTGTTTCTTATTACCAATAAGTAATGTATTACCCTTTCCTAGATAATCTCTTCTTGTAATTTATACAAAAGAGCCTATGGCATTTATAAATTCACTTAAGCATAATGAAAAAATGATAGTAAGAAACTGCCTAATAGAAATAGCTTTGACTTTTCCTTATAATATTTTGTTCCATGATCTCATATATAAATCTAATATGATATCACTTAATGAAACATTACTAAAGAACCTGAAAAAATGGCAAAACTTCAGCAAATAATTAAAGCTAAGTTCCAGATATGGACTCCTCTCCTGCCTCTATAAAGAAGTAGCTATACGTGATTGTGGCCAGCAGGTCGAGGGAGGTGATTCTTCCCCTCTACTCCACTCTCGTAAGACACCACCTGGATTACTGTGTCCAGTTCTGGAGCCCCTCTTATAGGAAGGATATGGTGTGCTAGAACGTGTCTAGAGAAGGGCCACGAGGATGATCAGAGGGCTGGAGCACCTCTCCTATGAGGACAGACTGAGAGAGTTGGGGTTGTTC